>PVIW01003315.1:0-173286 GCA_004026585.1 Noctilio leporinus
TTTTTAGAAAGAGGGGAAGGGAGGGAGGCAGAGAGGGAGAGAGACATCAATGTATGGTTGCTTTTCACCTGCCTCCAGCCACAGACCTGACTGGAGACCTGGTTTGCAACCTGGTTATGTGCCCTGGCTGGGGAATCGAACCTGCGACCTTTGGGTTCGCAGGCCGGCGCCTTATCCACTGTGCTACCAGCCAGGGCCTATGAAATCTTTTGTTAGCTGAAATGGCTTAAAGTGAAGAAGCAATTACCTTAGTACATATTGCTAATGGGTGCTCAGAATAAATTGAGACATAGCACTTAGGTTAATAGACGTGGTTCAAAACTAGCAGTTTGATGCTAGGTGTAGTTTGCAGGAAGGAGCTTGAATGAGCCACTCTCTGCTCTAGGTTGAGTCTACCTCTATAATGGCAAATGCTGAGTGCTATTTTTGCTTTTTGCCTTTTCCCTAAAAGTGAAAATCCTCTTCATTTTCTTTCATTTAGTGAAAACAGGTATTACTAATTGAAGTGGTGTTTGCCTTGGCTGGGTGACTTGGTTGGAATGTCGTTCCTTACACCAAAAGGTGGTGGATTCAATCCCTGGTCAGGGCACCTACCTAGGTTGTGGGTTTAATCCTCGATCAGAGTGTATACTGTGTGGTACAACCAATTGATGTTTCTCATTCTTTGCCCTCCTTTCCTCTTTCTAAAATCAATAAACATATCCTTGGGGGAGGATTAGGAAAATAGAAGTGAAGTGTCATTAACATGAATTTTTAAAAAGGGAGTGATACCTGTACATATAACTGATTCTGTGAAATGTGATTCTAAAGGCTTAGTGTAAGCCCTGGGTGGTGAATGAATTCTAATTAATAGGAAGCTACCAATTAATACTATGTGATCTTTGGTGGTTAGTCATTTAAGGATTTTCTAGGACCTCAGGATAGTTGTTGTGAACACCTTTGTAGAAATGCTGTGTTCTTGGTGATTATGTAAGAACTTGGTAGGAACCTGGAATTGTGAACACTTTGTGTTGTAGAAATGTTAAATGTCTTAAGAATTTGTGTGAGCCCTGCCTGGTGTGGCTCAGTGTTAATTGAGCACAGGCCTGCAAATCAAAGAGTTGCCATTTCAATTCCCACTTAGAGCACATGCCTGGGTTGTAGGCCAGGTCCCCAGTTGGGGGATGTGTAAGAAAGTAATACCACACATAGGTATTACTTTCCCTTTCTTTCTCCCTCCCTTCCCCTCTTTCTAAAAGTAAAGTCTTAAAAAATTAAAAGGATTTTTGTGTACTTAATTGTATTTGATCAAAATAAGTTAAATAATAAGTAAAAATTTATAATAGGATTACCACGGACATTTCTAAACATACTTTCTTTGTAAAAGGCAAAAGATTTGTACGATCTCAAGAGAAACCAGAGTATATCAAAACATACATTCTTTGACTAGAAAATATCACTTACAACATCTGTGATTTGTTTTTGTAGATTCTTTTCAAAAGTTATTAATACAAAGTATTTTTCTGTGCGAGTGAGCTTTTTCTTTACAACTTTGTATTACTGTGAAAGTGCTGAAGTTTGATGAGGGTTTCTTAACTGTGAAAGACTTAGGAGAATAAGTAAATAATATGGCTGAATAAATAGTATAACTCTTTTCCTAAACTGTGTAAGGGTTATTTCTATTCATTGTATTCCAAAACATAGTTTTCAGTTTTTTGTTTTTGGTAACACTAAAAATACTGAAAAAAGATTTCGATTTTGAACTGTTTTCCTTTTTTCCTGTATGTCAATGTTTTAGGTCACTTACCTCCCCAGTCTCTTTCTAGCTTGGTTTATTTGCACTTTTGTCATTCTGGTTCTACTACAGCTGAACACATTTGACTGCTTTTTTTTTTTTTTTTAAATTTTTTTAAGACTATTTATTTTTAGAGAGGGGGAAGGTAGAGACAGTGTATGGTTGCCTCTCACATGCCCCCATTTGGAGACTCAGCCCACAACCCAGACCAGGAATTGAGCTGGAGACCCTTTGGTTCACAGGCTGGCATTTGATCCACTGAACCACACCAGCCAGAATTTATCTTCTTAAATTCTAAGAGGAGAAATTTCTTAGTTTTGATGGAGTAAGGGGAATTTCCATCCTGTCCCCCATTTTGAGACTCAATGGGGATGATAACTTTTTGCATTCAGAATTTTAGAATCTGCTGCATCTTTTTTCTTGAGTTTCTTGATCCTTTTCCTCATTTCAGAATGCTATTGTCAATCTTTAGTGATTTTGTTTTTACCTTCTATCCTTGTTTATCACATTGCATTAATGGATTCCCAGTTTTCTCTATTTCTAAAAGCTAAAAATTTGGGCACTAGCAATACTCTAGTATTTAGCAGTCTATTTTAGTTGTGCATGATTTTCAAGACTGATTGGGAGAATGTTTGGTTTGCTCTTATTTGAGAGGTTAACTATGGATAGACCGGGTAGACCCATTTCACTAAGGAAAGTATGATTTAAAGTATTAAACTATACTTTCTCCTTTCTTATTCTTTTTAACCCTTTATTTAAAGATTTTATTTTCCAGAAAGAGGGGAAGGGAGGGAGAAAGAAATATCAATGTGTGGTTGCCTCTGAGCACTCCCACCTGGGCACGTGGCCTGCAACCCAGGCTTGTACTCTAACTAGGAATCAACTTCTTCATTATTTTTTCAAGTAAGTTTTCAATTTCTTGCTCTTCCTCCTCTTCTGGGAACCCTATGATCTAGATGTCGGCATATTTAAAGTTGTCCCAGAGGTTTTTATGCCTCCTCATTTACTTCAGTTTTTGTTTCCACTTTCTGTGCTGGTTGACTGTTGATGTCTTCCTTATGTTCCAAAGTGTTGATCTGAACCCCAGCTTCCTTCCTTTCACGTTGGTTTCATGTGGATGTTACCTTGTTAGCTTCACCACTTCTGCGTTTTGCGTTTGCCTTACTTAAACATATCTGTCAGGCCTGCCAGCATCTTTATTAGCAGCCTTTTTAAACTGTGCATCTGTTAGGTTAGCTATCTCCTTGTTGCTTAGTTTGCCTATTGGGACCTTGATCTGTCCCTTTTTGGAGCCGTAGTTCTCTGTCCTCTCAACTTGTCAAGCTCCTGAGTTTGCCTCTGTGTCTTAGGTAGAGCTGTTGCACCTGTTCCATTGTAAGGGGCGGAGCCTGAGGTATTTGTTAGTTTGAGGAGACCTGTTTAACCAATTTGTGGCTGTATCGGGGAAGGGGTCTGAGAGGGAACAATGCTGCTTTCACAGTGCTTGCCTCTTTACCAGGTACCATTTCTGCTTCCCATATGGGGCTAGTGCCTCTAGCTGTTGTCCTGGTTGTGGTTCTCAAGAGTTCATGGGTCTGTGGATGTTTCAGGACTGTGGGGGCTCTAAACTCTGCTGAGAGACTGGCAGTTTCTTCCTCCACCCCAACTCCCCACTGGTTTTCGCAGTCAGAAGCAATGTGCCCAACCCCCACCCCCTACCCTTGAACCCTGAGCTGGGGGGCGGAGGTGTGTGTGTGTGTGACTGCACTCTAGCTAGGTCAGTTATTGTCCCACTGCAGCTGCTGTGCTGCCAACCTGTTCTAAACCCCATCTTCTCTGTCCCAGCTCTGCCCCTTCTACCTGTCTGGAAGAGTATTTCTTCCATCTTTTATTTGTGGACTTCCATGCAGCTGGATATTCTGGAATTTCTGGTTGTCTCTAGTATTGAGGTAGATGTATCAGTTTTTGGTTGTGGAGGGAGATGCAGTGTGTCTACCTATGCCTCTGTCTTAGATTCTGGAAAAAAAGAAGTAATATTTCTGGTCAAAGTAAGTGAACCTAAAGGTTTGGCTTGTGTGCTTCCATTGTTCAGTCTTAACAATACTACCAACTTTTGATGTACGTTTTTTTGCTGCAAAAACTCAAGTGCTTAAAAAATTTAGTCCTGGCTGGTGTGGCTCAGTGAATTGAGCGCCAACCTGTGAACCAAGGTGTCACCGGTTTGATCCCGGGTGGGAGCCAGGTCCCCTGGTTGGGGACATGTGAGAGGCAACCACATATTGATGTTTCTGTCTCTTTCCCTTCCTTCCTCTCTCTCTAAAAATAAATAAAATCATTAAAATTTCTTAAAATTTTAAAGTATATATTTTTCCCACCCTTATTTTTTATGATGAAAAGTTTATTTTAAAACTTATTTAATTTTATTGTTGGGTATTACATCTATCCCATTTTCACTCCCCTCTGTACTCTTCCCCACCCACCCACTCACCCCCACAAAGTCAATCCGACTTACTGTCCATGTCCAAGGTTCTTCCATACTAGTTCTTGACTAAACTGCTCCCCTTCTTTGCCTCCTCCTCCCCCTCCCACTCTTACTTTATTACAACAGTGAAAATTAAGTGTAAAAGTATAGTTAGAGCCATATCCAGTATATAGGCACTCTGCCTTTCTAGGAATAACTGGTAATGGTTTGAATATACTTTCAGGAGAACTTCTCTTTGCTCAAATGCCAATGCATTTATAAACAGAAACATACCTATTATTATTATTATCATGATCATCATCCTCCTTCACCTGAGGTCATTTTTTCATTGCTTTTAGAGAGGGAGAGAGGGAGGGAAGGAGAGAGAGAGAGAGAGACATCTGTGCCAGAGAGAAGCATGATTGGTTGCCTTCCATTTGTGCCTGGACTGGGGATCAAATTCCCAACCTAGGCATGTGCTCTAACCTGAAATCAAACCCTGCAACCTTTTGGTTAGGGTGGTGCCACACTTGCCAGGGCCATGCCTTATGCTATTGGTATAACATGCATCATTATTTTACATAACACTAATAAAGATAAGTGCTGTGAATTGCACCATGTCACACCATTAACTAAGAAAAAAATTTGGATTTTCAGATGCTTAATGTAAAATTTCTAATGTGGATAATATACATAAGGTCTGTCCTGAAAGTATTGGCCATACAAACTTTTAATTACATTGACATTGGCTTGATACTCTCAGGATAGATCTCGGATATGTTCTTTCGTAGAATATACAGATTGTTTAGCAACATGCTTTTTTCTCTCAACAAAACATTGTTTTTAAAAACATGTTTAAAAAAGTTTAGGAAAAAAATTGCCATTTTAGCCAGACTAATACGAAAATTTTAAAAATGTGTGGTTTGCTTACTTTGATCTACCTTTTAAAAAATCTCTGGGGATTTTAGTGTATAGCTGGTTTGAGGACGACTGGAATAGATAATTGTTTTTCAAATTCCTGCTTGAATTAGAATTACTATGGGCACTTACTAAAAATTTAGGCTTTTGGCCTTGGCTGGGTTGCTCAGTTGGTTGGGGCATTATTTTGTATACCAAAGGTTGCAGGTTCAATCTCCTGTCAGGGCACATACCTAGGTTGTGGGTTTAGTCCCTGGTTGGGGTGCACACAACCTATTGATGTCTCCTCTGAAAACTCAGTAAGTATCCTCAGGTGAGGATTAAAAAAAAAAAAAAAAAATCAGAAGAACATTAGGCTTTTGGTCTATACCTTTTAAGTTTTTAATTTCTATTTATTTTTATTGTATTTAATGGTCTGTAAAGATTTTATTATTTTCAGAAAGAGGGGAAGGGAAAGAGGGAGAGAAAAAGAGAAACATCAATGAATGGTTGTATTTCACCTGTCTCTAGCTAAGGACCTGGCTGGAGACCTGGCTTACAACCTGGTTATGTGCCCTGGCTGGGAATTGAACCAATGACCTTTGGGTTTGCAGGCCGGTGCCTTATCCACTGTGTCACCAGCCAGGGATGTTTTTAATTTTTTAATTGAATTTATTGGGGTGACTATACTCTAGAAATGTTATCTCTGAGCATACAGCTAGGTTTGCCTAATTGACTTTGTAAAGGTTCTATCTAGAGGTTGTCTTAGCTATTTTTTTTCTAGTGGTCAAGAACTTGCCAGGGATCCTGAGTTTGGGAATATTTGAACCTGTATGGCAATACTGCATAGTCTGTTTTATTTTTGTCTGTTAAATTTTCTGACAGTGGTTAATGATTATGTGGATGTATTTGCCCAAGTGCATTATTAGAGAGTTACTATTGTTTTGTAGGTTATTAAATGTTTAGTATAACTGTAGGTTTAATTTATAAATGCTAATGAGATTTAACCTGATTTTAAAAACATCACCCTGGCTGGTGTGGCTCAGTGGATTGTCACCGGCCTGCGGACCCAAAGGTCTCTGGTTCAAGGCCCCAGCCAGGGCATATAACCAGGTTTCAAGCCAGACCTCCATCCAGGTCCTTAGCTGGAGGTGGGTGAAAGGCAACCATACATTGATGCTTCTGTTTCTTCCCTCCTTCCCTGTCCTCCTTTCTGAAAAAGAACCTTTAAAAAAAATTACAAGCTTTCCTAGAGATGAATAAAATCATTTTTTGGCTGGTTAAATATGTATATGCCATATGAAGGACATTTTTGCTTTCATGGCCACCTTAGAGTATGAATGAATCATAACACTTTTCCCCTCTGTACAGACTTAATTTTCTGGCAGAGATCCTTTTCATTTCTTAATTTCTAAACTACATCTCTTAAAAACTAAGTATTCAGATTTTAAGGGGGACATTTGTCATACTAAGTTCTTTGGCCATCCTGAGCTCTTTTATCTTAGGTCTTCAATGTAGCTATTCTCCCAGTATTATTGTTGACACAGGTCTGGGTTCTAGTTTTTTATTGGGATTTTTCTCCATCCCCCAAATGCAGACATCAGGTTTTCCTTTGTTGCTTTTCCCTTTTAGCTCAGAAGGGGGAGAAGGGGAGAGGGAATGAAGGAAATGGGGGTAAGAGAGGGGGAAGATACTTACTACATGTAGTGCAAGAGTCACTCATCTTATATTTATTTTGAGGATAGAAGAAGCAATAGGAGAGAGCTCTAGTGGTGGTCTGCTTTGGCTCTCTAGAAACGTTATGAGAAAGAAGTGGGCCAAGGCAGGGCTACTGTCAGCTCACTGGGAAGTTAGAAAAGTGGGCCTTTGAGACAGGTTCAGGGGGTTAGCCTAGGCTGAGCTGCTGCCACGGTCTATTGCTCCCCTGGTTTTGCAACTCTAAGGTGGAGACCCTTAGAGTTTAGGAGAAAGAAAAATTAATGACAAATAGAGGGCATATCAAGAATCATTAATCTTTACATAGGGATCCTAGCTATCAGTAGTAACAATTTCTCTGATAATCATAAAATGGGAACATTCCTAAAATCTAAACTATTGACATTCACTTCCCTCCTAAGTTTACCTTGCTTTTTTTTCTCAGTACCTGGGAGAATGCTTCAGTATGTTTGTTCTCTTCTTCTTTTTTTTAAAGATTTTATTATTTTCAGAGAGAGGCAGATAGGGAGAGAGACATCAATTTCACCTGCCTCTTGCTATGGGCCTGGCTGGAGACCTGGCTTGCAACCTGGTTATGTGCCCTGACTGGGAATTCTCAGGCCGGCACCTTATCCCCCAGCCAGGGCTGTTTATTGTTTTCTTATCCTTGCTGTTCTTTTCTAGTTCAGAATGGCTCTTTGTGATGGTGAATGTTTTCTCTTTATTGTATTTATCCTTTTTAGTTACTTTGTGAAATGTTTATGAGGTAATAGTTATGTGATAAAGGAAAAAATGTGAGGGAAAGATGGCAGCATTTTATTGAAAGTATATGTTTTTGTCACTTACAGTTTAATGTGGATCTCCCACTTTTGAAGAAGTACTCCTGTTTAATAGAATTACTGTATTTATTTCAGGGGGTGAAGACTTCCCTGTATTCAATACACATATGCATATAAAATATATTCTGATAGATCCCAGATGAATAGTTTCAAACAACCATTCCTGGTAACTAGAGAGTTTTTCTTAGTGTCTATAAAAGGTTTTAAAAATTGTTGACACTAGAGAGATTTTTACTGAGGTGAATTTTATATAATTATAAGGTGAATTTTATAGAGAAAAGTTTTAGTTTACAGGGTGGGGGTAAAAAAAAAAAAAAAGTTTTACAGTTTACAGAGAATAGTACCCTTGCTTTTTCCCCCTGACTTTTCCCCCATGATAGTGTTGTATTACCCCTAAGGTGGTTTTTTTCTTTCCATTTGATACAGTGATTTGGGAAGCTTGCGTTTATGCAAGCCAAAAATAAATTTATTGTCGTTTCTTTTTGTGTTGGGTCTTTGGGGGTTTCAACAGTCTCCAATCAACTGAAGAGTCCATTGTCATTGTACCCTTCATATGGATTATTTTTCATTGAGAAGGGGGGCTTCAGAGCTACTTAGTTCATCTTAGTTTTTAAAAAATTGTTACAATACACATAATTTACTATTTTTATGATTTTAAGGTGTACAGGGTGTGTGCGATACATTTGCAGTAAACTTTGCATCTCCTCTCCTTATCTCATGTGCTTATTAATTTTGAAAAACTGTAAGGTTATGATTTAACATTGTTGTTTCAGATATAAAGTATTAAATTCTGAGAGCAATGGTCATGTCAAAGGAATACGATGTTAGAGCAAACATAATTTCTGGACTGGATGCAGGGTGAACTGCTAAGGAAATTGCATACCCCAATAAAATCCCTTTATATACAGTTTACAACATGAAGGTGTATGATGCCAGTTCTGATGTCACCACACCATCGAGAGAAACACATAAGGTACGCAAGGATTGCACAAGTCCAGATGTTGTACACAGAATCCAGGAGATCATCAGTGAAGATCCAGGAAAGTCAGTGCTCTCCATAGCAAGAGAACTGCAGATATCGGATGCAACAGTTTGTAAGATTATATGGTTTGTGAGATTATTGCTGAAGATAATCAGATACAGATTGTATCTTCTTAGAAGAGGCCAGTTTATGACACAGCAGACAAAGGAAAGGCCCTTTGAAAATGGAAGGAAACTAACAAAATTGGAAAATCCCAAAGGAACAAACCCTCTGATTCTCTTCTCTGATGCAAAGAATTGTCAGTAGGACCAAATAGGCAAGAGAAGATGCAACAGGTGGCTCTGTGAGATTCTTAATGAAGTCTCAATTATCATGAAAACAAAATTTCCTGCTATAGTGATGGTGTTAGGTATTGTCAGCAGTGAAGGAGATAACGTAACCCTGCATTTGTTTCCACAAGGCTTGAAGGTGACTACTGGTGTTTACCTTGATGTTTTGAGAGAAGTAGTTAGTTGGTACTGTGGATGAAGCAAGTCTCAAATGGACATCATTTGATCTTCCAACAAGATGGTGCACCAGCACATAACATCATAAAAGGCGCAAGAATGTCTCAGTGTCAAATGTTCCCGAATTCTGGTCAAAGGAAATCTGGCTGCCTAGTTCACCAGATGCAAATCCTTTATGTATGCATAAAGAATATTATGCATATTATGTATGCAGCATTTGTGAGGGAGAAGTTAATAAACAACCTCATTTGAATAAAGAGGGTGTTAAAGCTAAGATTGAAAATAATGATGATGTCCTTGGATAAAGAAAAGTTAAAGCATGCTCAAGATTCCAAAGTTGAATCGAGTCTATTACTGCTGCAAATGAAGACTTTACTGAACAATTAAAAAAATAATGACTGTTTATGTATTTACATATAAGAATAAACCTATTTTAAATATAATACTTCTGAGGTATGTTTAACTAAAGTTTTGCCACTTTATCGTGCACACCCTGTACAGATAAGTGGTATTAAATGTATTCAATTTTTTTTTAAAGATTTTATTTCATTATTTTTAGGAAGAGGGGAAGGGGGAGAGGCAAAGAGGGAGAGAGACATCAATGTATGGTTGCCCTTCACCTGCCTCCAGCCACAGACCTGACTGGAGACCCGGTTCGCAACCTTGCTACGTGCCCTGGCTGGGGAACCGAACCCGCGACCCTTGGGTTCGCAGGCCAGGGCCTTATCCACTGTGCTACCAGCCAGGGCACTATTTATCTTCTTGAGACTTAGCATGTTGTCCTCAAGGGTAATTCATTTAGCATATTGCAGAATTTTCTTTCTTTTAAAGGTTGGATAATATTCTGTTGTATGTGTCTTCCTTACACACTTATTATCAGTGGGCACTTGGATTGTTTCCACCTTTTAGTTATTAAGAATAATACTATGAATGTGAGTATACAAAGGGAACTGAACAAGTGTTGATGAGAGTAGGGGAACATTGGAATCCTACATGAGCAATAGCTCATGGGAATGTGAAAATGGTGAGGCACCTGTCAACAGCTTGGCAGTTCCTCAGAAACATCCTGCTTTCTTTTTATTGTTCCTTTCTTTTGTGTATACCCAGACAAGTATGTTGCTGAAACTTTTTTTTTTTTAAGATTTTGTTATTTTTAGAGGGAGGAGGGGCAGGGAGAGAGGCAGCAAGATAGAAACATCAATGTATGGTTGCCTTTCATGGTAATTGTTTTTATAGTTTCTGAGGAACCAGCATGCTGTTTTGCATAGCTGCTGTCCCATTTTACATGCCCATGAACAGGGCACAGGGTCCTTTTTTTTTGTTTTTTGTTTTTTGTTTTTTTTTTTTCAGGGTCCATTTTCGCCACATCTTCACCAATACTTGTTTTCTGTTTTTTCTTTTTTGAGTAGCCATCCTAATGGGTGTGAGGTGGTAGATCATCTTAGTGTTTTAAATGGGAAAAGGAAAGAGCTTGTGTTTTTCCCTTAGCTATTTTGCTATAAAGGAGCCTTAGGAGCTTTTTTTTTTTTTTTTTTTTTAAAGATTTTATTTCATTATTTTTAGAAAGAGGGGAAGGGAGAGAGGCAGAGAGGGAGAGAGACATCACTGTATGGTTGCGTTTCACCTGCCTCCAGCCACAGACCTGACTGGAGACCTGGTTTGCAACCTGGTTATGTGCCCTGGTTGGGGAATCGAACCTGCGACGTTTGGGTTCGCAGTCCGGCGCCTTATCCACTGTGCTACCAGCCAGGGGCTAGGAGCTTTTGATTGGGGATTAAATCTGGTTATTATATAAAGTGGCACTTTCCTTTTTTTAAAAAAAAAAAAAAAAAAGATTTTACTCATTATTTTTAGAGAGAAGGGCAGGGAAAGAGGAAGAAAGGGAGAGAAACATCAATGTATGGTTGCCTTTCATCTGCCTCCAGCTAAGTACCTGACTTGCAACCTGGTTATGTTGCCCTGACTGGGAATTGAACCAGTGACGTTTGGGTTCCCAGGCCAGTGCCATTCCACTGAGCTACCATCACTCAGGGCTAAAGTGGCACTTTTCTATCCTTCGTGAGATTGTTTTGATGGGCTTTCCCTGCCCCTGCTTTTTTTTCACACCAAGCACTTTCTTTTCCTTTTTTTCCACATATATAACACAATTGTTACAACCCTACACTTTCTGCTTGCCATTTATTGATAATCTATAACAGATGAATTAGTAAGACTGCAGTATACTAGATGGTCAGAATATACTCACAAGTGCCTTGACTTTTGTACCATATTAGGATTTTGGGTTATATTCTCCTTTAAGTCCTTTCATGTATAGGTTCTTAATATTTTCTGAAGCCTGTAGTTGACGATATTATCTTAATGTATAGGCATTTTGCTAAAGTGATGACATTGGACATCTGTACTATTTTAATATATTTAATGAACAGAGCTCAGGTCTTCACGTTGGTTCTTTGGGTCTCAGTCCTTTAGGAAAGGTATAACAAAAGGGTCTGCCAAATAAAAGGGCTACAGCAAAAGGGCCTTTTGAAATTGCTGAGAAAGGACAATAGAATTCTGGTTCTGTCTTGAGGGGATGCTGAAAATGGTTGTGTTTACCTAGGATATATTCATTTAAGATCAACAGAATATATTTCCCAATCTATTTAACATACTTTGTTTTACTCTCTTAATTCTTATGAGTGTTTGTGTGCCCATTCTGGCATTAAATACTACTGCACTCTTCTTGGACTAGGACACACAGTTCATGCCCTTTTAGGAAGGTTATATTTGACGGGAACAAAAACTGATTCTTAACCACAGAGAAACAGGAACATGGGTTTGAGACTGTAGGAAGGCTTCATGGAATAAGGTGTTTTAAGTTTGATCTGGAGGGGTGACTAGTTCTAGACAAAGAGGAAAAGATCATTGACCACCTGATTGACACCTTTTCACAAAGCCAAGATCTTTATAGAACCTCCAGTAACTAAACCTTTTTAGGGCAGTGTGTGATGCTAAGGCTCCTGTCTTTCCATGGAGAGATTACCTTCAGTTTTCTTAGATTTAAGAATATGATTCTATTGAGCACTTTACTTGGAAAATCAGTTGAATGTGGTTAAAAGCTCTGACACTTAAGTTTGATTGGTATTAGATCTAATTTAGACAAGTTACTTTTAGCTGCAGTTTTTATCTTTAAAGTCAGGATTCCATATTGTAACAACTGCCAAACTTTTTTTTTTTGCCCATGTTGGGAGAAATTATGGTTATAACCCAGTATACTTTGGTACAAGGCACATTAATTCTTTAAAAAATCTTTTAATTTACAGACTTTAGAAAGAGAAACATTGATTTGTTGCTCCACTCTATGCATTCATTGGTTGATTCTTGTATTTTCCCTGACTGGGATTGAACCTGCAATGTTGGCATATCAAGAGGCTGCTCTAACCAATGGAGCTACCCAGCTGGGATTGAGGCTTGTTAATTCTGTCAGCCAGTACAGAGCTTAGACTTCTTATGTACCAAACTGCCGGTACATCTACAAGTAGTTATTTGATCATGAGTTGCATGCAGTTCATTGGTTTGTAAGTAATGAACATACCTGCTGTAAAGAGGTTGGACGGTCTACTCTGTCTCACATGCTAAGATCACATTGATGGAATATAGCAGTTGTTAAGATGACTTCATGACATACAAGTTGTGTTGTGAAATTTATGTGAATGTGATTGATATTACGCCTTTGCTGATGGAGGTTTTGAGACTGTGTGGTCAATCTAGACTTGTGGATAAATCAGAGCTTTTGGGGATATGTTATAGTTAAGATCATGTTTCTTTTGCTGGTGGTAAAAGGATAAGGATGACACTAATGTTTTAATAGTTTCATTATAGTTATAATTGGTACAAAGCACTGATTATAAAACTTTTTGGAGTAAAAGAAAAGCTTTTTCCTCTTCTGACTCATTCCTTAATCTACTACCTTCAGGCATGGGGAAATTCCTGAAGATGAGGGGCTGAGAAGAGAAGTTGGGGATTTAAAAGTAGATAATTCCTATAATTCCAGTAATGAAAGGAAGGTCATTCATTTTTATTTTTTTAAAGATTTATTATTTTTAGAGAGAGGGATAGAGAGAGAGGCAGAGACGGAGAGAGACGTCAATGTATGGTTGTGTTTCACCTGCCTCCAGCCACAGACCTGACTGGAGACCTAGTTTGCAACCTGGTTATGTGCCCTGGTTGGGGAAATCAAACCTGCGACCTTTGGGTTCGCAGGCTGGTGCCTTATCCACTGTGCTACCAGCCAGGGTTAGATGACTTTTTTAAAAAGGTGACTTAACAAGTGTATTTTGCTGGTTGGAATGTAAAAATGGTTCAGCCCCTGTTGATAGTTTGGCAGTTCCGAAAAAAGTTGTATGACTATGTAGTTCCACTCCTAGGTGAATTTGTTGAGGAGGCTCAAAAGCATATTTGTATCAATGTTATAGAGCATTACTTAAAATAGTAAGAGGGGGGAAAAATAGCGAAATTCAGCTCAAATGTCCATTAAATGATGACTGGATAAGCAAAATGTGGTATATCCATGTAGTAAGTGTTGATAGGTACTGCACTATGGATGACCTTTGATGCATGCTCAGTAAAAGAAGCCAGTCACAGAGACGGTGTGGTTCAGTTTATATGAAATATGTAGAATAGGTAAATCCATAGAGACAGAAAGTAGTGTGATGGTGTCCTATGGCTGAGGAAATTGGGGTAACTAGGGAGTGACTTATAGGCATCAGCTTTCCTTCCTTCAATAAACACCTTTATTATATGAGCTAAGATAGGGAAGGGGATTTATTTTTATTTTATTTATTTGCCTTTCTGGGCCTTGATTTTTCTCAGAACTCCAGCTTCTTGCTAACACATAACCATCTGTTCAGCTACATTAGCCTGGTCTTGAAGTAATGCATACAAGAAGTTTGCCCTGCTGATTTTAGTATTCTATTCCTTTCATATTTCTTCTGAGTTTTCTTTGATCATTTTTTGCTTAAAATCTTTATCCTACAGAAGTCAGCTACCACTTTTTGTGGCTCAGTGGCAGTGTATAGTGGAATTCACCAAGTTTTCAGTGAACAAGATGTAGTTCTTTACTAGGGTCTTCGTGAGGACCAGTTTGTTGTGGATGCATTAGTAATCTTGTTTTGTGTGTACAACACTTGGAACCCCAGAAATTACCTATGTCCAGCCTCAAAGAACTGTACTTAACCTCTTCACTCGAGAGGCCAGTTTTAGTGTTGGAAGCAGGACACCCCAGCTCATACTCTCTTGAGGTAGTTTTCTCTTGCCCCTGGTGTTGTGTCCCTTGTCCCAAGAGATGCCAATGGCTTGATGCTTGCTGGAAAGAGCTGGAGCTTTTTTTTTTTTTTTTTTTAAATCAAGTGCTTAAAAATTCTAAAATAGATTATGGTTATGGTTTCAGAGTTGTGTGAATATATTAGTATTTTTTTTATTTTAAATTTTATTGTTGTATTACATCCATCCTCTTTTTGCTCCCCTCATGAATGTATTAAAATTCATAGAACTGTACACTCGAAATGGGTGAATTTTCGTATATGAATTACAGATCAATAAACCTCTTAGTAAATAAAAGTGGACAGCTGCTGCTTTTGTAGTTGTATGTACCACGGTGTTTTGTGCGTTGTTTAGTGGCTTTCTAAATGCAGGGGATTATAGGCCTAATTGAATCTGAGATAGTAGAATATCACTATTTTCAATGTTTTTCCCTTCACATTGTGTAAATGGTGAATGTTCATTGTAAAATTTCAAAGCATAAAAATGTGAAGAAAAACAACCTAAAATAGTACCCAGAGACATAGCATTGTTAAAAGTTTTGATGTAATACAACAACAATAAAATTAAAAAAAAAAAAAAGTTTTGATGGTTTTAGATATTTGTGTATAGTTTTTACATATATAATGTTGCAAAACCTTACGATCTTAAAGAATTAATGTTCTTTTCGGTGTAGCTAGGTTTTTTCATTGCTGTATTGGAAACATTTTAGAAAATGAATTACTGGTTCACTTCTTTAAAAATTAAAAAAATTTTCAGTTAAAATTGACATTCACTATTTGTTTTAGGTGTACAGCATAGTGGTTAGACATTCAAATAACTTAAAAAGTGATCCCCTCATACGTCTAGGGCTGTCACCCACCTGACAATATATTGTTAAAACTGTATTGACTATTTTCCTTGTGCTGTGTTTTACATAACCGTGACTGTTTTGTAATTGCAGGTTGTTTTTTTAAGATTTTATTTCGTCATTTTTAGAAAGAGGGGAAGGGGGAGAGGCAGAGAGGGAGAGAGACATCAATGTATGGTTGCGTTTCACCTGCCTCCAGCCACAGACCTGACTGGAGACCTGGTTTGCAACCTGGTTATGTGCCCTGGCTGGGGAATCGAACCTGCGACCTTTGGGTTTGCAGGCCAGTGCCTTACCCACTGTGCTACCAGCCAGGGCTTGTAATTGCAGTTTTGTACTTCTTAATTCCATCCCTTTTACACCCAGCCCCCTAACACCCTTCCATCTGGTAACTATCAGTTTTTCTGCATCAGTGAGTTTGTTTCATCTCTGAGGTATGTTTGGTTTGTATTTCTGAGAATAAACCAGTATATAGAAGTTAACTTGAAAATGTACCCTTTTACTTTACTGCCCTAAATTTAGCCTTTTTTCATGACTAGGATTTAAAAAAATGGACTTTATTTTATCTTACCCGAGGACATTTTTTCATTGCCTTTTAGAGAGAGAGAAGGAGAGACACATCGATGGGAAAGAGAAGCATTGATGGTTGCCTCTCGTATGTGTCTGTACAGGGGACCGAATCCAAAACCCAGGCATGTGCCCTGACCGGGGATAGAACCCACAACCTTTAGGTTATGGGGTGATGCTCCAACCAACTGAGCCACACCAGCCACAGGGGAAAAATTGGATATTTTAAATGAATGCCTCCAGGCTTTTCCAGATAGCCTCATTACCATGTTCCCTAATAGTTTTTTTTAATGCTTTAGAATTGCATTTTAAAAATTAGCTTTATTGAAGTATAATTTATATGTGATAAAATACACTACTTTTAAATGTACAGCTCAGTAATGAAGTATAACTGATATGTGATAAAATACACCACTTTTAAATGAACAGCTCAGTAACAAAGTATAAATTATATGTGATAAAATACACCACTTTCAAATGTACAGCTCAGTAAATTTCAATAAAGGTATTGTGTGTAACCACCACAGTATAACATTTAATTACACCCCCAATTTCTCTTTTCTTTTGTACACAAGTCCCTCATTTTACCCCCATACCCTGGTAACCAATCAGCTATATAAAGATAGCTTTCTTCCTTATGTTCTATGACACGACTTAAATGGAATCAGACTGTCTTTTATTTATTTATTTATTTTGGTTTGGCTTTTTTCAGTTGGTATAATGTTTTTGAAATTGATTTATGTTGTTACTTTTGAGTATCAATAGATTTTTCTTACTCTTCTTGAGTTCATCAAATAAGTGAACATTTGGGTTATTTTTGTGTTCTGGCTATTATGAATAAACTTACTATGAACGTAAATGCCTTTATCTTAGGTAATACCCAGGAGTGGGATTGCTGAGTTCTTACGGTGTTTAACTGTGTAAGAAAACTACCAAGCTGTACCGTCTCAGTGTTTTTATGAACTGACTCTCCTGAAAGGATAATTTTTCTTTTAAAAAAAAAAATTCCTCACCTGAGGATTTTTTACATTGCTTTTAGAGAGAGAGGAAGGGAGAGAAACATTGATTTGGTTGCCTCCTGTATGCATCATACGTGCTCTGACAGGTAACCTCATATCTTTAGGTTATTGGACAATACTGCAACTAGCTGAGCCACACTGGCCAGGGTCTGAAAGGATAATTATTTTAAATATATTTTCCTGATATTATATGTAATTCAACATAACCATTAGCAGTGTTGGATATAGTCACTGTCTGCATTATTTCTTATTGCTTGTGCTTAGAGTGTAAATTATGCTTAGTGGTGCTTGTTGAACTGCAGGTCCTTGGGTGTCATCACCAAAATTCTGATTAGTAAAATTGGAGGTTCACATGGTAACATGCAGCATTTATTTTTCTAAAAGTTTGGTTTTCATTAACGCGTTTATTCCGTTAGTGTTTATTGAGCTGTTTCTGGTTGGATTGCATTACCCATTTTCTACATTAGGGATCTTAAAAGGCTTATCTGGGCCCCTTCCTTTGCTTGCCCCCTAGTGGTAATAAATAGGAACCATAGGAAGTTTTGTCCATGAAGGAAATCAAGAGGGTGGATGGTCAGTGCCCTTAAAGGAGGAAGGATGAGAGCATTCAAAGATGTTATTTGGGAAATATAATTTACTAAATTTAGAAATAATTTATTTGAAAGGAAAGATACTTTAGAGCCTGCAAATTTTTAATAATTGCCTTAAACTGCTGCCTCAAGTATTTTTACTGGGAAATGGGTAGATGTGCCTTCTTGCCCCCGCCTTTTTAGTTTTAAATCTTTTAAAATGCCTTTTATTTATTTATTTAAATTTAATTTTATTGTTGTATTACATCCACCCCCTTTTTGCTCCCCTGTCCCCCTCCCCACCCACCCATTCTCCCCAAAGTCAGTCCCACCTGTTGTCCATGTCCATGGTTTGTTTATACTAGGTTCTTGTCTAAACTGCTCCCCTTCCTTGCCTCTTCCTCCCCCCCTCCCCCTAACCCCTTCCCCTTGACCACTATAGGCCTATTCACTGTATTCATATATTTGGTTCTGTTTTGCTTGAAAAATATGGAACACTTCACAAATTTGCGTGTCATCCTTGCGCAGGGGCCGTGCTAATCATCTCTGTATTGTTCCAATTTTAGTATCTGTGCTGCTGAAGTGAGCACATCCTTTTTTTTTTTGAAGATTTTATTTTCAGAGAGAGAGGAAGGAGGGAAAGGAAAGAGAGGGAGAGAAACAACGAGTTCCACTGAGCCACACCAGCCAGGACTAATCACTTCTTTTTAGAGAGCAGAGAAGGGGGAGATAAAGAGAATGAGAAATATCAATGTGCATGAGCAACATTGATCAGATGTCTCCTGTACACCCCTAACTGGGGACCTGGCCCACAGCACAGGCATGTGCCCTGACTGGTAATTAAACCCGTGACCTCTGGTCACGCTCAATCCATTAAGCCACACCACCAATGGCCCTAGTTAGCTTATTTAATATGGGAGTTGATCATACTGTACTAGGTAGTGTTTGAAGTTGTTCTGACTCCATACAGCAGAGTCTCTTGTTCTGGGCTCTTATTTTCTTATACATGCTTTTAGTTTTTTACTCACATTAGTTTTGTTGACTTTGCAAAGTTTTTTTTTATGCTAAAATGTCAATATTTTGTTTTATATTAGCTTGACAAAAAATAACCTATTGTGGAAGGGATGTGTTAAGACTTTGTAAGGTCTCATTTTACTTTTCTGTTATAGAAATGGTGGAATCCATGAAGAAAGTAGCAGGTATGGATGTGGAGTTGACAGTTGAAGAAAGAAACCTCCTATCTGTTGCATATAAAAATGTGATTGGAGCTAGAAGAGCTTCCTGGAGAATAATCAGCAGCATTGAACAGAAAGAAGAAAACAAGGGTGGAGAAGATAAACTAAAAATGATTCGGGAATATCGGCAAATGGTGAGATTATTTCAAGAAAGGTGCCTTAGGTGTTAGGTCACAACTTAGTACTACATGTATGTGTTGTATACGAGTGTAATGTACATTTTTGTATTTTAATGGGCTTACACCCATTGCTTACCTGAATTAGGAATATACCTATGTGGTATTTTAGGACAGAGGTGAACTTTTTTTTGAAGCTTCAGAGGGCAGTGTTCAATTTTGAGCGCTACACAAGTAGAGAATGGATTTAATCAGTTTATTTATGCTTTAAGATTTTTAAACTCATTATTTCCAGAGAGAAGGGCAGGAAGGGAGGAAGAAAGGGAGAGAAACATCAGTGTATTGTTGCCTTTCACCTGCCTCCAGCTACGGATCTGGCTGGAGACCTGGTTATTGGCCCTGGCTGGGGAATGGAACCAGCGACCTTAGGGTTCACGGGCTGGCGCCTACCCATTGAGCCACCAACAAGGGCTTATTGTGGTAACTTTATAGAGTAACTTGAAATTAACCACCTGGGTCAATTTAACAAATAATTTTGTGCCCCATAGTTCTTCCTTACCACCTAATTTGCTAGGTGCTATGGGTGGAAAGATGAGAAAGATAGTTACTATCCTTAGGAATCCTCACCCTTACTGGGTGTTTTTTTATTGTTTGTTTTTTTAATAGAAAACTATCAGGATGCTGAACATTATTTCATGAAGGTATTGTTTCAAATATTGCGTGTGTGTATATATACATTCATGTAGTACAATTTTTACTGTGAGTTTTGTTCAGAAAAGTTTGATAGCCATTGATGTAGTAGCTTTCAACCAGAGGGTGATTTTGCTCCTCAGAGGACATTTGACAGTGTCTGGAGATATTTTTGGTTGTCGCAGCTTGTAGAGTGCTACTAACATATAGTGGGTAGAGAAAGGGATGTTGCTGAACTTCCTGCTGTGCATAGGACCACCTCCCACAACATGAGATTATCCAGCTCAAAATGGCAATGGTGCTGCTAAGACTGTGATCCTTTAAAAAAAAAAAAAAAAAAAAATTTCCTGGCCTGTGTGACTTGGTTGGTTGGGCGGCGTCCTGCAAAGTGAAAGGTCCTTGGTACAATTCCTGGTTAGGGCACATGCCTATGTTTGCAGGTTTGGTCCCTGGTCAGGGCATGTGTGAGAAGCAACTGATTAATGTTTCCCCCCTTTTCTCCCTCCCATCCCCTGTCTCTAAAAGTAAATAAACATAAGTTAAAAAAAAAATTTGATCATAGTGGAAGATAGGCATATAACACAGAGTACATTGCAAGAAATTACAGATGCAAGTACAAAGTAGGATAGGGAGTGAATTTGTTAAGGGGACGGAAGGGGATCCACTATTTCCAGCTCCACTGGGCACTGTTCTGATACATAGTGATATATAAAATACTGTATTTACTTAATCGTTTAATGATCCTGTATTATTTCAGTTTATAGATGGGAAAACTCAGGGTCCTGAGCGATTAATATATCTGGGGTCATGCAGAAGGTTGTAAGCTCGTGTCAGTGTGACCATTACCCTCAAATATCTTGGAACAAAGAATATGGATTGTCAGTAGGCAAGTTTGGTACATCAGAGGGAGGAAGAAGTGAGAAAGTTGAAAGTGAAGAGAGAGAAGTCTTGCGTGCTGGAATGGGGTTTGGGCTGAGTAGGAAAGGAAGTAGGAAGAAAAAAGGATAGATAAAGTGGGAGAACATGAAAGATTCAAGAGGCTAGTTGTCCTGATATGCCCTTAGTAGAATAACAAGGAGTAAAGGAACTAAAAAAGGAAGTTGAAAGTCCAGTAATGAAATAGAACTTACAATATCTGGGATAGGGTAGCCACAGTTAGTGGTATTGACTAGTGAAGGTCATGGAGTTGAGATCAAGGAACTATGTTGAAAAGGAGCATGAAAGGTAATTCTTTGGTGTGATAGTAGGAATTGGAGAGGTAGGCTGTAGATGCTCAGTGAATGTGGAGGAAGGGACTGTAAATTCTGTTGATTACAGAAGTTGAGAAATTAGAACTTAAAGGGTAAACTTCCAAGTAGGAAGGGTCTAGAGTAATAGGAGAATAGTCACACCAAGTCAGTGAGGGCCTAAGAGCATTCAGAAATTACTCTACGGCAGTTTCTACTTAAAAAGCCAGAAGGAGAGGTATTCAGGAAATAGTTTTACTTAGGATCAGGATGAGATTATAGGAGAGGAGAAAGTGGGAGAATTGTTTATAATAGAAAGGTTACAGAGGGCATGAGAAAAACATGGAAAGGTTAGCCATGTCACCGTGAATTAGAAAATGGAGAGTAAGATATTTGTGTATGTTTAGGGTGGTGTGCTTTTTTGGCCTGGTATATAGATTTTACTGCTGTAACTGGCTATATGTGTCTGCCACTAAAGTGATTGGCTGTTGAATATATTAGTGGTTAGGAATGTGAGCACTGGGGGCAAGTAAATTGCCTTGGTCTCAGTTTTTTATCTTTTATAAATTGTGATGGTAGGCATGTACCCCACCTTTGTTCAAATTCTGGCTATGCTTTTTTAAATTCTTTAGGTAAATTTTGGATAATTATTGTAATCTCTGTTTTCCCGTGTTAAATGAATAGTTGCTACCTTATTAGAGAAGATAATTAATATAAATGTGCTGCACTTAGTAGTAATCAGTGTTACTCTTCTCTACCTGAACTATGAGTTCATTTTTTAAAAAGCGCTTGACTAATGATAGCATATAGAAATAAGATAATTTGTATAACCTGGAGAAAATTTCCCCCTGCTTTTTGTGTCAAGGAGGGAAAGGGACTTTGAAGAAGGATGTGTATTCTATTTAATATAGTTTTCATCTTTAAAATCAGGGGTGGAATGTGTTATAACTTACAGTTTCTCAGACTTAAACAAAGTTTTGACTTTTTTTCAGGTTGAGACTGAACTAAAGTTAATCTGTTGTGACATTCTGGATGTACTGGACAAACACCTCATTCCAGCAGCTAACACTGGCGAGTCCAAGGTTTTCTATTATAAAATGTAGGTTCTATACTAGAAGGGAAAATGTCAGATTAAATGTTGGCCTTCTTAGAATCATCACTTTTTCTATGTAGGTTTTCAATTTTTACTGAAGAATAGTTGTTTAATGTTACAAGGATAGTTAGGTGGGAGGAGTGGATTCTCTAAACATAGTTTCTGAATTCTCATTTACAAGTTCACTGCAAATGAAATATTAATGTTACTTCATTTAAGATGGTCAGGCTATTACTGTAAAAGTGTACTAGGTTTTGCTTTACCTATTTACATTCCTTTGCCTGTGTGGGGTTTCGCCCTTGCTACAGCAATGCATTATATAGTTCAAAATTAACATTTTCATATGGAAGTTTTATTTCATGATTAATCAACTACTGTGCCATTCTTTTTTTTTTTTTTTTTTTTTATTGTGCCATTCTTTGGAACCACTTTTGATATTTAATTCTAGTCTATCAAGTTGATAGAGTTGTTGATATTTGTCCCCCCTTTTTTTTTTTTTTTAGGTTTTCAGTTAAAATCTCTAGGGTTTTCCTTATATGGTACTATGAAATCTCTTAAGGAGAAAAATACATGAGTCAGTCATTCCTAAAGACAGTTTTAAGAATGATTGACATATATGAGTTAATTGTTTGATATATTTTTCACATAGAAAAATTTAAAGTTATTTTTTATTTAGAAAGTATTATTTCTAATTTTTTATGTTTTGTTTTGTTTTAGGAAAGGGGACTACCACAGGTATTTGGCCGAATTTGCCACAGGAAATGACAGGAAGGAGGCTGCAGAGAACAGCCTAGTGGCTTACAAAGCTGCTAGTGATATTGCAATGACAGAACTTCCACCAACGCATCCAATCCGCTTAGGTCTTGCTCTCAATTTCTCTGTATTCTACTATGAAATTCTTAATTCCCCTGACCGTGCCTGCAGGTAAGTTATGGAGAACAAAAACTTCACTGTGAAAGTGAAGAAGGTTACATAGGCAAATAGCTACTTGGTTTTTTGTCTTGTTCCCTGGGATTGCCTCTGTAGGCTTGGCCAAAAAATGAAGCATTCTTTTGGCTCTCAGTGAAGATGTTTAGATAATATAAGCCACACGTATCTCAAGTCTAGACAAATCTACCTCTCTTCACAGGGAGAGCAGCTAGGATAGTTATGTTGATGGTGAACATTTCTGTTGGTAGATTAAAAAGAATCTATAACTTGTGAGGGAGAAAACAATGAGAGTTATTACATTTATTTTTACGTATTTTCAGTCTTTGTAAGTACTTTTTTTTTTAGAGAGGGGAAGGGAGAGAGGGAGAGAGACATGAATGTATAGTTGCTTTTCACCTGCCTCCAGCTACAGAGCTGGCTGGAGACCTGGCTTGCAATCTGGTTATGTGCCCTGGGTGGGAATCAAACCAGCAACCTTTGGGTTTGCAGGCTGGCACCTTATCCACTGTGCCACCAACCAGGGCCTGTAAGTATACTTTTAATAATTATGCTTATTCTTGATATATGCCATTGTATTTTATTTATTTATTTATTTTTAAGATTTTTAAAATTTTATTTTAGATTTTATTTATTTTTGAGAGAGGGGAAGGGAGAAAGGCAGAGAGGGAGAGCGACATCAGTGTATGGTTACCTTTCACCTGCCTCCAGCTATAGACCTGGCCTGCAACTTGGTTATGTGCCCTGGCTGGGAATCAAACCAGCAACCTTTGGGTTTGCAGGCTGGCACCTTATCCACTGTCCCACCAGCCAGGGCTTCAATTGTATTTTTAATTTTAATAGTTTTCCATCTGACTGATGGATGTTAAACTATTTCCAGTTTTTGATACAGATGTCAATTTAAGGAATATCTCTATGTACATAGCTTTTTACTTTAAAAAATTATGGTGAAATAAATATAACATGAAATTTATTGTTCTAATCACTTTGAAGTATACACTTGGCACCAGTATCTATTCTCAGAATGTTTCCATGACTTGAAATAGACTGTAACCACTAAGCAATAAGTTCATATCCTTTACTCTTTATAATTTCTTATTTCTGCTTTTATGAATTTGCCTATTTTGGTTAAAAGATGTACTGATAACAGTTGATTAACATAATTTCTGTGTGATATGTATTATATATTGTATTAGAATAAAGTAGGTTAGAAAAAAAATGTTAAGAAAATCAAAAGGAAGAGACAATGCATATATTTTATTCATGATATACTTAACTTTATTAATATTTCTGGGCTATGCAATTTACAGGTTTTTTCAAATTGTTGCTAATCTCAAGTTTTCCAATATATTTATTTAAAAAAAAAGTATTAGTGGGTTTATGCAAATAAATCAAACCCATGTTGTTCAAGTGCCATTTGTATTTGTCCTTTGTAAATTGAGCATTCGTGAATATATAGGAGTCAGATGTTCCATGAAAAGGGAGATTTTCCTGATGTGTAAGGGTGGATTCATTTGAATGCAAACTAATACTTATGTTAAAATGTTCTAAGTGACTACTTGAGTTTGTTGAAACAGATATATGTCAGTTTAGTTGATAGTATTGGTTGAATCTTTCATTGTTAAGTCTCCAGTCTAGCTGTCCCATACATGGCTTCAAATTGACTTACCTCTATGCTATTTCTATGTGTTTTGCTGTAGTTTGAAGTGTGCTGTTTGTTCTTTTCCTACCCATTAAAATTAATTCAGATTTTACTTCCCCCACTTGTTCCTTCTTACAAGTCTGAGCTCTTTCTCTAAAATAGCACATTTATATGTCCTATTCCTAGATTTTTTTTTTTTTTTTTTCTATTCCTAGATGTTTTTAAGTTTATTGAGGACCCAGATTATGTATCATTCCTCTTTTCTGTTTCCCCACCAGTATCCAACATCACTTGGTGTACATAGTAGACAGTACTCAATATGTGGGTTTCCCCCCCATTTTTGATTTTATTTTAAATTAATAGTGAATGGCTTTTATTACATTTCCATGGGTTCTATATTATCCTTTTATTATTTTATTTTGGTGAGCTACTGCCCAAAATTTGCTTTAAAACATTATTAAATAATAGTAAGTGAGGTATTGACTAAAGCTTGGAGATACATTTATTTTGGAAGGTGCTTTAGTTTGGAATTTGATATATATAGTTTACTTGCTGATAGGCTATTAAAGCATAGTAAGAAGTGATTCAACAAGTTCTCTTGGCTCCAAAGTTGCAAAATTACACAATTAAATAGTTAATTTTCAGTTACATGAGCTTTTCCTTTATTTCATTGCCTGAACCCTAGAACTCTGTCACTATTACATATTGTAGGAAAACTTAGAAAACAGAGATAACTTATATCATTTTTGTTTTTGGGCTTGTTTATTTTTATAATATACTTATGTAAATATTTGTAGGTTGGCAAAAGCAGCTTTTGATGATGCAATTGCAGAACTGGATACGCTGAGTGAAGAAAGCTATAAGGACTCTACACTTATCATGCAATTGTTACGTGATAATCTGACACTATGGACTTCAGACATGCAGGGTGACGGTAAGGAAACTCAAGTTAAATGTGTGTCTCTTTCCATTGTTGTATCTTTTTATTCTTAGAGATTTCTTGGTATTTCTTTATATCAAGCTACAGATTCCTCTAAATTATCTTTTAATCTGTCAAAGTTGAATGACTACCTTTCATGAAAAGATATCAAAGTATAGCCTTCCATTCTAGGCTTTAAGATGATAAAATAAAGGACCTGTTTGGGAAAGGGGATCTTTTATTAATATATAAAGGTTTAAATGTTTTACCTCTAATTAATGTTTGCTAAACTTGTTTACCTCTTCCCTCACATTATGTTTTGAAAAAGGGAAGGAAAGTAATTTTCTCTTCCTCAGATTTAATTTTAGGGATCTTAAGATTAATTTTACTTGAGTGTCATGATCACTGCTTTGGGCTGAGTGGTGTCCTCAAGTTAAAAACTAGATGGTGTCAGTAGATATTTATGAGGCATCTTCTATGGAAATCTTTTATTTAAAAGAATGTTTCCCTATGGATACTGTACAGTAAGTGGAATGTCTTGCCCTTAGATCCTGTTTTAAGAGGTCTGGTGTATAGTCTTTTTTTAGTTCTCAGTAGTCTTCAGTCACTAGAGGATTTTATAGAACTTACACTCTTATGATGGGGTGGAGTAATTCTGTGTAATTCTAAATGTTGTAAAAGCCCAAATTTGTCACTTTTATAAAATTAAAGAATTTATTGTGCTTATTTCCAAAGAATCATTTTCATACACAATAGGCCATTGAACAAAGGGAGGACAAACTAGTTTGATGTGATCATAGACAGTTGGTGATGGTGATGTAGGGATCGGAAACAGAAAGTTTATTGTCAGTTTTAGCTGCATTCTTTCATTAAAGGAATGTTTCCCAAATAGAAGCAAATGTTGCATTGTTTGAGACTAGCTGTAGTCTTGGTCAAACCAACGTACAGTACTTCCTTAAGAAGCATTATATTTTTTTAAAGGTGCCTTTGAAAATGGTGTCAAGGCAGGTAAATTGTCATTTTTCTTACTCCAGAAGGATAGAGTCAGGTTTTAGACTTAGCTTGGGTTATGGTGCTAAATTGAGAATTGGGTGATTTCTCTTCTAGAGCTCACCACTAGCTCTTAAGATATTTAGATATTTAGTGAGGATTGGCTTGAGCTATGTAGCACATTGTGACCTAATCTCACACTTCTCTAACAAATTCAGGTAGAGCCACCAATTAACTTCCCATACAGCACATAGGCAGCCACTGCCACCTATCAGTGGGACTCAAAAACAATTTCTCATCTTTGAACTAATGACTTAAGGTTCCATTCAGCTGTAAAATTCTATTGTATTCTAATAATAACTACTAAGAATTAGCCAAGTAGCTGTGGACTCTCCATAGTCACCCTCAGCTCAGAGAAGACTAATAAACCTCTTTGAGGGGATAAAAGGAAAGCATATGGAGAGTGTGGTAAGCAGTATTAACTAATAAGTAAACCATACCCCTCTCACCTGGGGTCTTTTTTCTTTTTTTCTTTCTTCCTTCCTTTTTTTTAGGTTTATTTTTTAGAAGGGGACAAGGGAATTGAAGGGAGAAAGAGGGGAAGAGAAGCATATGTGAGAGATGGATCTTTTGGTTGCCTTTCACACATCCCCAACTGGGGACCTGACCTGGGACTGGGACCCAGGCATGTGCCCTGACTGGGAATCAGCCAGCAACCATTGGGATCTCAGGCTGGTGCTCAATCACTGAGCCACACCAATCAGGGCATAAAAATGAGAAGAAGGTGACCTGGGTTGAAATGCTGTTTTTTTTTAAAGCCATTTGATGCTTGCTTATTTTCTAATGCTGCTATTGTTCATTATCACTAATAACTACTTTCATACAGAACCAAAGATGTTCTTTTTTTCTTAGTTATTGGGTGTCATTTTACGAAATGGATCATTTAAAGATACGACATTTCTCCCTGGCTGATGTGGCTCAGTGGACTGAGCACTGGCCTGAGAACCAAAGGTTTGCTTGTTCGATTCCCAGTCAGTGCACATGCTGAGGTTTCCCTCACTTTTCTCTCTCTCTTCCCCTCTTTCTGAAAATAAATAGAATCTTTAAAAAAAAAAGTTAGATATTCCTTTAAACTTAGTTTTCATGTTGGGAAGGTTTCTTTATAGTAAAATGTTTTATTACATTAGCATAGATTAATCCTAAAAGGTTTTTTATTATTTAAAAAATATTTATTTAGCCCTGACTGTTGTGACTCAGTGGATTGAGTGCCACCCTGCAAACGCAAAGGTTGCTGGTTTAATTTCCAGTCAGGGCACATGCCTGGGTTGCGGGCCCAATCCCTATTTAGGGGCATGCAAGAGGCAACTGATAGATGTATCTTTCCTTCTCTTTCTTCCTCCCTTCTCCTCTCTCTAAAAATAAATAAATAAAATCTTTAAAAACATTTGTTCTTTTCTTTTTTTTTAGAATGAGGGGAAGGGGGTGAAGGGAGAGAAACATCGATGTGAGAGGGAAACATGGATTGGTTGCCTCTTGCACATGCCCCAACCAAAGACTGAACCCCGCAACCCAGGCATGTGCCCTGACCTGGAATCCAACCAGCAATCTTGCACCTTGCAGGACGATACTCAGCCTCTGAGCCACACTGGTTTGGGCCTAAAAGGTTTTTTAAAAGATTTAATTTATTTTTTAATTTAACTTACTTATTTAAAGATTTTATTTATTATTTTTAGAGAGCGGGGAAGGGAGAGAGGCAGAGAGGGAGAGAGACATCAATGTATGGTTAACTTTCACTTGCCTCTAGCTATGACTGGGAGACCTGGCTTGCAACCTTACTATGTGCCCTGGCTGGGAATCCAACCAGCAGCCTTTGGGTTTGTGGGCTGGTGCCTTACCCACTGTGCCACCATCCAGGGCAAGGTTTTATTATTTTTAGAAAGAGAGGAAGGGAAAGAAGATGATTGGGAAAAGAACATCAATGTGTGCCCACACCCAGGCATGTGCCCTGACTGGGATTTAAACCGGTGACCCCTTGGTTCCCAGGCCAGTGCTCATTCCACTGAGCCACACCAGCCAGAGGCACGTTTTTCTAATCTAGTGAAATCAAGTTGCTTCAATTACTTTTTTACTTTTTAAAATTGAAGGTTGGCTAAATTTGATTGAAGCTAATTTTCATTTATAAAATATTTGGAATTATGAAACATGATAGTTTAACAGTGAAAAACTCAAGTAGTGTCTTGACCTTTTAGTAAAACTAAAACTGTCTGAATTTATAAATTGTTGTGGGTACTCTAGGACATTATTTCTCAGTTTTGCCAAAAGGTATAGTATTACATAATGTTTTATTAAAATTGGCTTGTTGACTTAGAATCAGTGCTGAATATAGATGAATTATGGTCATGGTATTGGCAGTTTTCCAGGAGGTTACTTGAATTTAGTTTCAGAATTACTGGGTTGGCAAAAAAGTTCATTTAGGTTTTTTTGTACAGTGTCTCTACTTAGTGCCTCTACCCAGAAGCCAATAGTGGGAAATAGCTGACGTACTCAAAGTATCCAAATCAATAAAGTTATTGGTGAAAATTAAAAATGTGTCCTTTATTTTACGGGAAAAAACCACATTAGACTTTGTGGTCAACCCATATTTACTTGGTTTTCTCCTTTCCTACTTTATTAAGTAGGAAAAACGGTGTCATGGAACATTTGAATTGAGGGTTTCTAAAGGAAGCAGTGTTATGTGGTTCGTAAGCTTTTACTTCAACACTTTATGTTTTTTGACTTCAGAATATGTTAATGTCTGTCTGAGTGTGTTGGAACATAATTCTTTAAAGGGATCACAACTTTCTCTCATGAAAGTGATTTCAGTCTATTTCTCTTAACCTTAATTAGAGGACTGTTTCATAAGCAAGTCCACAGAGAGGAAATGTTTTTTCTCTACCTCCTATTCGTCCTTCCCCAAAATCTACAGTGAGCAAAGAAATAACATACCCAAGGAAAACTTTTTCTTATGTATACCTTTTAAAAGGATATTATTTCATCCTCTTAAAGGTAAAAGGAACAAAGTGTTTCTTAGATCGAAGTTTGTATAAAGTAAAAAGACCAAAATCTGACTCCCCTAAGTCACTGATGTTTTCCTTTGTCCTACTCCTTGGTTTATTTTTCTTGTAATGTTGCTTTCATGTGATTGTTCTCCCTCCCTTTCTCCTTGCAATATAGATTCCTAAAGGAAAACCCAACCCAACTCTTCTTTCCTAAAAACTACTTTGTAAGTCATTATCATGGCATAGTGAATTCTGCTTTTAGTTTCGGTTCTTCACTAATCATGCTTGCTTATCATCATCGTCATCCTGTTGCTTACAAAACTGCCTGTTCTACATTCCAGGATGCAAAACCTTCTAAGACATTTAATGATTTGCTACCCTCTGTCACCTTTGGTTGGGTATGGTTGATCTGAATTATTTTAATGCCAAAGTTACTTGAAACTTTGGCAAATCTAACGTTTGCTTATGAGTGAATTAAAGTGTGCTCTATTGTATGTTAACTATTTTGACATAGTATATTGCTGTTAAAAGTGAATGAGATGTTCCTATTATTTGAATACATTATTGTTCTTTGGGGAAGAATAGTTGTGTGGTCCATCATTTCTTTCCTCAGTAAATGAGCGTTTTTGCCTTTCTTTGCATGTCTTTTTCTGTATGAGTCAAAAATACCTATTTTAAGTACTTTTAAGTCATATCAACATTAAACATTGTTATCACAAAGGAAATTTTAAAATGACAAACTAATCCTTACTTAACCCTTGTTGCTGTGACAGCATCTATCATTTTATATCAAGGTCTTTGTTTATTATTATTTTTTAACCCTCACACAAGGGCATGCTTATGATTTGAGGGAGAGAGAAACATCAATTGATTGGTTGCCTCTTGTAGGTGCCCTAGCTGAGGACCAAACTTGCAACCTAGGCATATGCCCTGACTGGGAATTGAGCCTGCGACCTTTTCTATTGCTTCGACCAACTGAGACACACTAGCCAAAGCAAGACGGTTCAAAAAGCATTCCTCAGATAACTCTTTTTATGTTTGTAGACAGCCGGTCTCAAAGTCATTTTTCCGTCCTAATTGAGTAATTTAACAAGCACAGTGAATGGATGGATAGTCTGAACTGTAATGATTGTTGGAGTAATTTATTGATTTTTCAGTTAAGTCAAATTAGTAATATGTAGGAATTATAAGTGGTTAGTTACAGCACAGAATAACGTAACTTCTTTTATTTTTTTAGCAAAAGCCTGCATGCTTCTTTATTGTGGCTGACTTAATGCTTATGAATAGGTAGTTGTAAACAGGCTGGCTTTCTATTGCATGTCATAGTGCAGTTGAAACTCTTCAGGCTAATTGTCATGTTCAGAGGGAAAAGAAAAATGGCATGAGAGAACTGGTCTAAATGCCCTTCTTTAATAACCTCAGCGGCCTGGTTTCCTTTGAGCATGCTGTTTCACTCTGGAGTGAGAAATCTGGTAATAGTTTGGACTTGCCAAGACAAAAAATATAAACTATTTTCAAAAGTAGAACCGTCTCTCCAAAACTGTAGAAGTCCTTTGGAGCATTATACTATACTGGTCAGTTAAATTTATTGAAGTATTTCTGATACGAAGCTTGTGGATAAATTAGATTTTGCCGAACAGTTAAAAATACTGATTTTTGATGAGGTGAGGTTATTGAGAAAAAGGGTATTTTGACACAATACACATGAAAGCTTGAAAAATCGTTTAAGTAATATGGTTACCTTGGCTGTCTACTCGAAGAGCTTATTTAGCATAAAAACATTGACCTTTATTATGTATTAGGTTTTTTCTTCCCATCCTGACTATTTACCATTTAGGACCTTGATCCAGAAGCACCAACGTTGGCTTAGGCCATCTCAGATGTCAAGGATGGTAGAAGCTCTTTGCTTTTCTTTAATATCAGTTGTAGCAAATACAGCGAGTCTTCATGCTTGGAATGATACCTTTCTTTGTGACCATAACAGCTTGATTTAGTCAGTATGAAATAATTAACTTGCCATTTTTCTTTGCAGGTGAAGAGCAGAATAAAGAAGCGCTGCAGGATGTGGAAGATGAAAATCAGTGAGACAAAAGCCAACAAGAGAAACCATCTCTGACCACCCCACTCCTTCCCATCCTACCCCACCCTTGGAAATTCCCCCATTGTCACTGAGAACCACCAAATCTGACTTTTACATTTGGTCTCAGAATTTAGGTTCCTGCCCTGTTGGTTTTTTTAAAAGCAGTTTTCAAAAGTTCTTAAAGGCAAGAGTGAATTTCTGTGGATTTTACTGGTCCAGCTTTTAGGTTCTTTAAGACACTAACAGGACTGTATAGAGGCTTTTTCAGCATTACTGTATTGTCTCCTGCCAGATGTGGCAAGGTAACCATTAGAAATGGAAATTACATTTGAAAGTCATTAGATTTTTAGGTGAAGCAAGCATCTTAAGAGAGAGGTTGATCACACTATAGAGGCGTAGCGGTATTATTTTTCCTTTTTCTAATTGTTCAAATTGGATTTTATACCAATGTTTAAAATTAATTGGGTGTTAGCTGAGGTGGTTAAAGGTTGTTTGGGGAGTTTGTTGTAATGGTTTTGCTGTAAAAAGTGTTTCAAACTCTGCTGAAATGTTGCTGAAAAGCATGGTGCTGGTAACAGTTCAACAATCCGTGGCTGCTCATTCTTGCCTACTTTTACTCTCCCTCTGAAGCAGGTTAGCGTTGAAGGTGGTATGGAAAAGCCTGCATGCGTGTTCAGTTCTTTGTTTCTTCTCCTTCCCTCTCCCCTATCCCCCCTCCTTCGCTCGCTCAACCTCTTTTGTTCAGTATGTGTAACTTGAAGCTAATTTGTACTACTGGATATCTGACTGGAGCCACAGATACAGAATCTGTATTGTTCTTACTGAAACACAGCATGGAATTAACATTAAACTTAAATAAAACAAACCTAAATTAAAAATGCCAAATATTTTTGCGCCTCCATCTTTTATCTTTCTAAAATAAAATCTCTAGTCTAAACACATTGATGGTATTATTTGCATGAATGTGAAAAGATCTTTTTTTCCATAATCGCCTATTTCCCAGTGATGATGTATGTATTATTTTGGGGGAAAATATGACCTGTAACTTTGGGTGAAGAACACTTATGTAGTCCCAAGTCAATGACCTATCCTGTCTTCTAAACCAGATAGTGACACAGTATTTATTCTAATCATTAAAGTAGAAATGTGTATATAATACACGTGTAACTATGGGTCATTTTCTAGCATGGAGTTCTGGGTTGTATAACCAAGTATGGCTGAGTATTTTAGAATAACCCTCAGACCGAGGTAAAATTACCCCATCCCCACTTCCAGGTCAGTGGCAGGGCTAGAGAAGAATATAATTAAATTCTCAGTTGTACACATGGTTAAGCAATAGTATAGCAATGGTCCCCCTTACTAGAAACAAGGATTGTCTGTCTCTACATCAATGTGTATAGATATTGTGGTTAGTATAGATCATTCTACATCAGGAGTTTAGTGAAAGGGTTCCGTAGTTGGTGTGTAAACTTGTGTTCAGCGAACAGGATGCTATGAACATTTTTTAGTTTGTAGCAGTGTTGGTGTTGAGAGAAACCTGCCATCCAAAGAAGCAATGAGGTACTTAAGAGAGGGATGACTGGTACAGGTCTTGAGAAAGGTTTCAATCAAAGATCAGGAGATTGCAGATAGGATAGCCCTGTGGGGACAGTGTCACACTTCCTATAACTGGTTAGGCAAGGTAACATTTTTCAGCTTTTGGTTTGGTCATCTTTGAGAAATTGATTTCCATGGAAACTTGAGTTCTCATTATAACTTGAATGCAGTTAATCTGTATTTTTAATAGAATTCTTAGTGCTTTGATTGTAAAAAGTTTTAAACCCAAAGGCAACAATACATTGATGTTGCTCTCTTCCTCCCTTCCCCTCTCTCTAAAAATAATAAATCTTATAAAAGTTTTTAAAAACCCCAGATGTTTTCTAAAATGTTACAGTCAATAAATGGGTTGATACCTGTGCTTGGGTTCTGGGATGAGTGGCCAGGAAACCAAATTCCTAATGTATTTTGTGTCCAGAGAGATGAGAAAGAACTTAGAAGAGTTAGATTGTTCTAAGGGGAAGTTACGTACTGTATCATGACTTGTAACTAGGCTCCTACTCCAGACAAATGCTACTTAGGAGTTTATAAATTAGCTATGTTACTGGTCTTAGGATAATAGGAGAGGGAGCATGCTGAAAAATCAGTATAAAGATTTCTATTTTGAAAATTGTCACAATAGTTAACAGGGATTCCTGGTAAAATAAGATGGATGATGAAAAGAATTGTGACCATTCAGAGGAAGTGGTGATGCTGGATCCAACTCAGATCAGCAAAATTAAACCCTATCTTGTCTTATATCTAAGAGCTACTAGGCTTGTAATTGATATTGACAATAATGAGCTAATTTTGATTATTTGCTATGTACCAGACACTGCTCTTTATAAGGATGTATCTGCAGTGTAGCACATAGGTAATAATTAAGTGAGCTGTCACTTGTATTTTGCAAGTAGGGAGAAAGTGATCTTGACCAAAGCCACAGAACTGGTAGTATTTAAGCAGGATTAATAGTTTGGTTAATTTTTTTTCCTTGATGAAAACTCAGTGTTTCATCGAAACTTTGTTTTCTCCATACTAAAGTGATTAAGGTCTATGTACGAGTATTTTAATATTTCTGAGGTAACAACCTTTCAAAAGCTGTAATGTTAATTATTAGGACAATTAGAATGTAAATGATAAATTTAGGGCTCTGAAGTGGCTACTGTTTAAAATACCATCTAGATTAATTTTTTGGCAGTTTTTTTTTTTTTTTAAGATTTTATTTCATTATTTTTAGAAAGAGGGGAAGGGAGAGAGGCAGAGAGGGAGAGAGACATCAATGTATGGTTGCTTTTCACCTGCCTCCAGCCACAGACCTGACTGGAGACCTGGTTTGCAACCTCATTATGTGCTCTGGCTGGGGAATCGAACCTGCGACCTTTGGGTTCGCAGGCCGGCGCCTTATCCACTGTGCTACCAGCCAGGGCTTTTTTGGCAGTTTTTAATCTGTAATTTAAGAATTAGTTATTTTTACAATTAGAACAGTTCTTTCAATTTAGAATAAGTTAGCTTGGACAAGTAGGTATTACATTCCAATATTTTAAGAAGTAATGCCCTGTACTGTCTCATTTACTGCTCTGGGGAAGATCCTGGGTTGGTACTCTTGCCATACATAGGGTTGTAGGTACAGGCCTGCTTTGTATGAGGAGAGCTACAAACTTTTTCTTTAAAAAGTTCCACCTATAAACATTTGTATATCAAGTAATTTTAAAGGAAGCTTTTTAAAATTTGAGTATCAGAATACATCAAAAGTATGCAAATTATTAATGAACTTTAACAAAAGGAACACACCATTTAGCTACCACTCATCAAGAAATAGCATAGGACCGTAATCTGGAAGACTTCCTTACGTTCCCTCTCTGTGATTACTCCTGCAACTAAACCAGTATCTTGATTACTATCCATTATTTTCCCTGTTTTTGAACTTGATGTTAATGGAATTGTACACTTTCCGTTCTCCCTCTCAACATTGTGTGGTTAGTCCATGTCATTGCCTAAATTGTGTTTTCATGGCTCTATAGTATTGTGAGAGTATACCACTGTATTCTATGGATGGAAACTAGGTTATTTTCAGTTTTTGGCTTTTGCAAGTAATGTTCCGGAGATTGCTATCCATATCTTTTGGTAAACATGTATGCATTAATGTAGCATATGAATAGAATTATTGGGTCATAGAGAATACAGTTAAGTAGATACTGCAAAACAGTTTTCCAAAGGGGTATTGTTTTTACATCAGTATGAGTCCCATTTGCACCACATCCTCACTGGCATTTTATCTGGTCACTTTCTAGCTGTAGCAAATGGGTGAGTTTTTCAGTCGTATCATGCCAAATTTAACTTGCATTTTTCTAGTGATTAAATAGACTTGAGTGTTAATAGCTTTATTGGACATTTGGTTAGGTACACCTTTTTGCCTGTTTTTCTGTTGGGTTGATGTTTTCTTTCTGATTTTTAGAAAGCGTATGTCTTGGGTTAATGCACTTGTCTTCCGTTCTGTGCCTCGCTTTTTCATTTTCTTAATGTTGTCTTTCTAATGAACAGGAATTCTTAATTTTGATACAGTCCAGTTTATCCATATTTTCCTTTAAGGTAAGTGTTTTGTATGTGCTATTTAAGAAATACTTGCCTATCCCACGATCATTTCATGTTATTTTTCTAAAAGCATTGTTTGACCTATCCTGTGGAGTTTTTGTCTGTAATAATAGGGATATGTTAAGAATATTTTCCTGTGTAGATATTCAGTTGACCTAGCACCATTTATTGTTTCATTGGCCTATTTGTCTTAGAACCAATGTAACTCTAGGTTTGAAATAATTCAGTATCTGGTAGTGTGAGTCCTCCAGTTTTTTGTTGTTCTTCAAGATTGTATTAGTTATTCTGGACACTTCCATTTTTTATTTTAAGATTGTTGCTACTTAATAGTAATACTAATTATTGTATGTTGACCTTATATTTCATAACCCTGCTAAATTAATTGTAAATTTGATGTAGGTCCTGAGACAGGATTTTTAGGACTATTTGACAACATAAATGAAAGTTTTAAATGCATGCGCCCCTTAAAAGTGGAAGTGTGCCCACAAATATAGGCAAAATATTTTCAGCCTGGTAATGGCAAATTAGAAATAACCTGAATTCCCATCAATCATGGTACATCCTTACTGTATATACTATGTTGCTGTTATTAAAAAATGAGGTAAACCATTTCTGATATGGAAAGATATCCGGATATAATGTTAAATGATTGAAGATAATAATGTGTTAAGTATGTAACAGGAAAAATACTCTTTATGTGTACTTGCTTATATTTAGAAAGTTCCTGATACAACTTTCTCATTTGAAAAACAGCTTGAGGTATGATTGCCCTATATAAAGTATATGTATATGAACAATACAGTTTTAAGTTTTGGAATATGTATACACCTACAAACTATCATCAAGACAACAGCATTCACCCTCAAAACTTGCTTTGTACTTTATAAGATTTTCCCTCTCAAGCAACCACTAATCAATTTTTTGTTATTTTACCTTAGTTTGCATCTCTTGGAGTCTCATGTAAATGGAATCATACAGTTCATTCTTTCTTTTTTAGGAATGGTGTCTGGCTCCTTTCAACATGATTGTTTTGAGATTCATTCATCTTGTGTATATCAGTTTATTCTTTTTATTGTTGAGAAGTATTCCATTGTTAAGGTATACTAGTTTATTCACCTAGTGATGGACATTGAATTTTCAGTTTTTGTTACAAATAAAAGCTGCTATGAATGTCTGTGTGCAAGTCTTTATGTGGGCATATATTTCTCCCTTATTTTTTGAGTAAATACGAGTGGAACAATTGGGTAGTATGGTAAGTATATATTTGTCAAATTGTTTAATGAAGTGTACCATTCTACATTTCCACCAACAGTATCTGAGAGCTCCTTTTCCTATATATCTCCAGCACTTGTGGTCTTTTGAAATACTCCATTGTAATAGGTGTATAGTGGCCTCTGCTGATTTTGATTTGAATTTTTTAATGATTTTAATGATCAGCATTTTTAAGATTTTTTTAAAAAGTTATTTTCAGAGCGGGGAAGGGAGAGAGGAAGAGGGGGAAAGAGACATCAAGGTATGGTTGCCTTTCACCTTCACCTGCCTCCAGCCATGGACCTGATTGGAGACCTGGCCTACAACCTGTTTATGTGCCCTGGTTGGGGAATTGAACCAGCGACCTTTGGATTTGCCTTACCCACTGTGCTACCAGCCAGGGATGATGTTCAGCAGTTTTTTATGTGCTAATTGGCCATCTGTGTACTTTATTTTGTGAAGTGTGTGTTATAATATGAGTTTCCTGATTCATGACAAGGTGTCTTGATAATTTGAGACTTTTTAATTTCAGAAATCATTTGTACTGTCTTTCACTTTTGTCAGATTTATTAAATATTTTGTAATTTCAATTTGATTACTGTTTTTTAAAATTTAATTTTGATGCTGGTTCGATTCCCCAGCCAGGGCAACATAACCAGGTTGCAAGCCAGGTCTCCAGCCAGGTCTCCAGCCAGGTCTGTAGCTGGAGACAGGTGAAGGCAACCATACATTGATACCTCTTTCCCCCCCTCTGCCTCTTTCCCTTCCCCTCTCTCTAAAAATAATAAATAAAATATTTTTTTAAAAAAATTTAATTTTGATTCCTTATTGCTGGTAGGTAGAAATAAAAAGGATATCTGTGTATTAACCCTGTATCTTGCAACCTTGCTAAACTACTTGGTTCTGTTAGTGGTGTTTTACAGATGTCTAAAGATTTTCTTCATAGAGAATCATATTGCTTGTGACTATAAAGTTGTAATTTCTTTCTTCAGTCTGAAGGCTTTCTGTTGATCTAGCCTGATGACACTGGCTGGAACCTCCAGTACAATTTGAATAGAAGTGATAAGAGCACATCATTGTGTTACTGTTCTTGATCTTACGGAGGAAAGTATTATTGTTCACTATTAAGTGTGATTAGCTGAAAGATTTTCATAGATGCCCCTCACGGGGTTGAGGAGTTCATTGGTATTTTTTGTTTGCCGAGATTTTGTGTGTGTGTGTCAGGAATGGAAGTTGGATTTTTTTTTTTTTTTTTTTAAGATTTTATTTCTAGAAAGGGGAAGGGAGAGAGGGAGAGAGACATCAATGTATGGTTGCCTTTCACCTGACTCCAGCCACAGATCTGACTGGAGACCTGGTTTGCAACCTTGTTATGTGCCCTGGCTGGGGAATCAAACCTGTGACCTTTGGGCTCACAGGCCGGCACCTTACCCACTGTGCTACCAGCCAGGGCCTGGAGGTTGGATTTTTAAAGTGCCTGCTCTGCTCCTATTGAGATGGTAATAATGGTTTTTTTTTTTTTTTTTTTTTTTTAAGATTTTATTTCTTACTTTTAGAGAGAGGGGAAGGGAGAGGGAGGGAGACATCAATGTATGGTTGCCTTTCACCTGCCTCTAATAATGGGTTTTTATTTTTAGTTAATATAATAAATTACATTGATTGTCTTTTGAATGTTAAAACATTCTACATTCTGGGATAAACACTTTAAATTATTTTTGGATTTGATTTACTGAAGTTTTATTTAACTTCTGCACTGATGCTTAAAAGGCTATGTCTGAAACTTCTGGAGTGATGCAATGTTAATAACAAAGTTTTTCTTCAGTGACACTAAAGACAAGGTAGAACAGTTGACATTCATAGTAGATACACAAAAAGGAATGGAAGAATACTTGAATGGTAAATATGAAGGGAAATATGAAAGACATTTCTCTCCGTTCTTTAAAAATTTTGTGTTTAAAGCAAAGAATAGATCTATATTTTGGGGTTAATGTATGTAGGCACATATATTAATCGTCGTATAAAGGCAACCAAGGGGTGGTAAAGGGAGGCCTATTTGATTGCAAGTTTCTTAAATATTACTATGATAGTAACTCTAAGAAGAACTTGAAAGATTAAGGATCTATGAGCCCTGGCTGGTGGCACAGTGGATAAGGTGCCAGCCTGCGAACCAAAAAGTCGCTGGTTCTAATCCCAGCCAGGGCACATAGCCAGGTTGCAAGCCAGGTCTCCAGCCAGGTCTGCAGCTGGAGGCAAGGGAAAGGCAACCATACGTTGATATGTCTCTCCCTCTCTCCCTTCCCCTCTCTCTAAAAATAAAGTCTTAAAAAAAGAAAAAGAAAAAACGTGGTAGTACTTAGAGCAACCTCAATATAAGAATAATGCAAAAAAGATATAGCTAAAAATCTGTACATAAACAAATCGAGTGGTTTAATCCAAAAGAAGGCAGGAAAGGATAAGAGCATTTGTGTAGCCAAATCTTTCAAAGAGGTTGAAAGCTCAACTGCTTTTGGCAGTTGGGAACTTGAGTTTTATGGCTGATTGGAACTGAATCCTCTGAGGAATTCATAGAATAGCTCTGCAGATTATGCCATGTGCTTTGAAACATTGAAAGTCAACACTTAAAAATATTTGTCAGTATTAATCACAAATAACTAAAAAAAATGGAGACAATCTTACGTGTTTATTAACAAGTGAATGGATAAAATGAGGCATATGGAATAACAATGGAATGTTAGCCATAAAAGGGGTAATATTCTGGTACATACTACACCATGGAGGAAACTTGAAAATACTATTTTAAGGGAGATAAAAGGAGAAATATATGATTGCAGTTATATGAGGTATCCAGAATAGGCAAGTTCAAAGAGAAATAAGATACCAGGAGCTGAGCTCAGGGGTAGTGGGAAGTTACTGTTCAATGGAGATAGAAATTCTGTTTGGGTTGATACATAGTTCTAGAAGTAGTGGTGATGGTTGCACTACACTATGAATGTACTTGTTGTCACTGAATTGTAAACTTAAAAATGCTTAAAATGATAAACTTTGTGTATACTTTAATACTGGCTGAAAAGGATTGCTCTCTACGTTCAATCTTTTGTTCCCTTTCACACTTTCCAAGATACCTCGCCATGTTCATAATTAAAAAATGGAACCAGCTGCATGACATTTTAACCTTCACATGGATCATAAAAGAATTTATTCTCTGGTCATTTAGGTAATTTTTTAAAGTGTTTTGCTCTTGGCTGCTCACTGGCGTTTTGAATGGTTTTATTCTAGTAGACTTGTGGCACTGGTCTTTGCCTTCAGTCCCTCCTTTCCCTTGGCTAGCAGTCTCTTTCCTCCTTTCTTCCTGGCTCAGGGACCTTGGGAAGGACCTATTTTGATCCTGTGTACCTTGCCCACAGCAGTGGTTTTACCATATGACCTCACCACCCCCTGACCATTTGGCCCAAGCAGGTGAGTTGTAACCTGAAGTCAGCCATTTCTCTCTGGAGAAGCTAAACATTCCTAGGTAGTAGGTGTGGGGAGCCAAAGAGGTTGGAGGAGGGTGCAGAGCAATAGAGATGAGAACCCAGGAGACTTTGAGAAGTCTTGGATTCTCTGTTTTTTGATTCCCATAATGCGATAAATTTACGCTGGCGCATACCTGGTCCTGGAAAGCCACACAAGTACTCCCCAGTTCTACATCTCGAGGTTTGGATCTAAGGGACACAGGATTTGGGGCTTGTAACATGAGAGTCCATTGGGCAGATGTGCACTGCATTTGGGCAAGACTGACCCTACTTGGCTGGTGGCACAGTGGATAAGGCGCTGGCCTGTGAAACCAAAGGTTGCTGGTTTGATTCCCAGCCAGGACACAACCAGGTTGCAAGCCAGGTGTGTAGCTGGAGGCAGGTGAAAGGCAGCCATACATTGATGTCTCCCTCTCTGCCTCTCTCCCTTACCCTCTCGGAAAAGTAAAAAAAAAAAAAGGCTGACCCTAAAGGTGAGCCTTGGGAAATCTTTTAGGTGGAAGCAAGACATTAATCCTGGGAATTGGGGAGAAGTATGACTGAATCTGCAAGGGACCTTGTAAGACTCGAGTCTTCTGTTCTGGCACCATCGTTTGCTTCATCCAATAGCTTGTCATAGAAATTAAAAGAGTGTGGATTCTGAAGTCGTAAGGTTTGGGTTCAAATCACAGCTCAACTCCATAATTATGCTTGAGTGTGTTATTTTGTTACTCAGATCTCCCATCTGTAAAATGGGAACCAAAATAGTATCGTAATGATAAAGATTAAGTGGATACACTTAGAGCAATCTACATGTCTCACTGAAGGCTCTATATGCATGTTCCTGCCACTAATGTAATCTTGGCACCTCTCAGGTCTTGTTAGTAGAGTCTCGAAGGGTTCCCTGCTCAAACAGCACAGGGACTAATAATTGCCTGTCACCAGTTGGTCCTTGTTCTGTGCTCAGGGGCAGATGTGTGGGGATGTTGCCTTTGGTGGAATGTTTAGGGGGAGAGTAGAGTCTCTTAAGGAGGCTGCCCAGTGGCCTCTGGTTTGCTGAAGCACTCTGGCAAGTTGGAGACTGTTTCAGTGTGTCCTCAGGAACAAGCATTGTCCTGGTCAGGTCTCAGTGTCCACAAAGGGTGGTGGTGCTTCCAGAAACCAGTGTGCCCACATCCTGCTTCTCATTTGACCTTACCTCACATAACTCAGGCCTGAACTCTTGAGCATTCTGTGAGTCTTACCCTTGCTGTGCTATCTTACTTTGCATCCATCTTTGGACTTGTTTTGTACAATTTTCCTGGCTGGAAGATAAATCTTACAGAGTCTAGCACAGTGCTTGTTTATTCACCAACAAATACTAATGATCAGGATTAATACTATTAACGCTGGCTCCAGTGGACAGTAAGTCGTCTTTCCTGTCCCCATTGCTGTTGCCTCTGGGTATGGGGACATACCCTTCCTGGTGTGATTTGTTTCTAAATCTGTCTTCAGCCCTACCTGAAACATTCCCTGGGGACTGGACACTACAGAGGCCATTTTGGACTGTCACTTCCCCTCGAGCCCTGAGTGCCTAGTAAAGAGCAGTGGTTGGCTTTCCTGACCTCTGCCTGCCTCTCCAATTTTTCCCAGGCCCATTCCTGCTGTCCCTTTACTTCCTTTTCTCAGTTCCCTGTAGCCTTCTCATTCACCCTCCCCCTCTCATTCTCTCCCTTTTTCTACTCAGGATAATCCTGTGGTGTGTGGGGTCCTTTCTCTTCTGTACCCAAGAAGTTTCTGGAGCTAACAGGCCTTGTGCACGTACCTGGGATTTAGACCCAACACGACGTAATCACATGCTCCAGACCCATGGATTTGGCTCCTTTCAAAGTGTCCGTGGTGGCAGTTTACAACCATTCATTTGTCAATACTAGAAGACTATTCTCAGCCCTGGTCTGCAGTAACGGATAAATAAGAAAGATGTGACCCCAACTCTCACAAGGGTTAGTGAGGGGAGCAAATACACAAGATGATTTTGTTGGGAAATGCCATAAAGAAAAGAACGCAGTATGAGGTGGGAGAAAGAGACAGGTGGGGTCAGGGCAGGCCTTGCAAAGAGGTAACATGAGTTGAAACCTAGATGATAAGATTGTCTCAGACTAGGCTGGGTAAACAGAAAAGGAATGCACTGGAAGGGTATCAGTTCAGAGAAAGGGTGAGGCACCTAGAAAATTAGGCTGGTACAGAGATGGTTGCTAAGGGGGACTGGTGACCCACACCTTGACCAAAGTCATGTCTCAGCAGGCTCTGATTGAGACCTGGTGGCCTTTGCTGTGGATACAGAATACCATTTAGACTTTGAACCCTGGACTCATTGGCATGCCACCAGGAGAGTGACCTCCAAATAGGAACTGATCACCTATCCCAGACCACATGTTTGTTCTCTACTGGGTGGCCTGTTTGAAACAAAGTCAGCTTCCAACTTATGCAGCCTGAAAGCCAGTCTTGTAATAAAGTCCTACTCTGTCTGATTTCCTGTACCTCTGTGCCCTCATCTATCACTCTTCCCTTCCCCCCGTCCTACTCCAGTTATGTGGGCCTCATAGATATTCCTGTCACTCCAAGTTTGCCCCCACCTATAGGGGCACTGGCTGTTCCCGTCGCTTGGAACGCCCTTCCCGAGTATTTTCATAGCTCCTTATCTCACCCTTTGCAAGCCTAGAAGTCATTGTCCTGAGGCCCATAAGATCGGCCTACTTAAACCCAGCTAACCCAGCCCACGTGGTTCCTTTATGTCTTTTTTTTTTTTAATATTTACTGTCTTGCTGATGAATCTGCCATAGGGACCTAGACTAGTGCCTGGCATTAATTTGCCACTGCTGTTTGTTGAATGGGTGGTTGATGGCATGACATGCTGTTTCTGTTGTAAAAAGCCTTGGCTTTTGGTTCTGTTGCTACCAGCCCCTCAGTTCCCTCATCTGGAACATAGGAACCTACCTCAAATGGATTCTTGGTGAGAAGTAAAGGAGAAAATATGCTGAATGAGCTCCAGTGCCATTCTCTCATTCTTTCCTGCCTGGCCATTCAGACCTAGTAAATGAGTCTCCCAAGCCAGTATGATCACAGCGAACATTTCATTTACTTTGGATTATATGTCATTATAAATATTAACAAATAAGACTTAAAAAGGACACCTTCAGGTCGGGTAGGTCAGACAAAAGTACAAAAATTGTGTGTGGGGCTGCAGTTAAGGAAGGTTTCTGCAGCCATCACATGGTAGCAAAACGGTGGTAAGCAGTGCTCGAGTCTGTGTCGACAGCCGGAGTCCATGCATTGGGAGGTTCTGTCGGTTGGGGAGGAACAAAGGCTTGGACATGCACGGGCCGGGAGGCGCAGTTCCTCGCTCTCGCCACTAGAGGTCAGGAGGTCACCGCTTCGGGGTTGGAAGACAGGCCCTTCAGGGATTGGCTAGTGGTGATGGTGGGTGGGGCGGAGACCAGGATGGGAACTGGAGTTAGATGCAGCGCACGTCAAGAGACCCCTTGGTTACTGACACCTGACTTTGGAATGATTTTTTTTGTGTGTGTCAAATTTCCCATCTTTGTGGGTCTAATGGACCAGAGGAAAGATGCCACTTTGAGGTCAAAGGTAGAGCATTGCAGCTTCTCAAAGAGCCTTTTCTTTAACAGATACAGTCTGGAGGCGGTCTAGAACAGTGCCAGGGTCTGGTAAAGATTCTGTCACTCTCTGGAGGCCCTTTTGACCAAGCGCCCATCCTCCACTTGCTGGCCGTGCAAAAGCCCTGCTTCCCAGTCTGTGGACAGCTGGAACCATCTTTCAGGGCCAAGTCTACACTTGCACAGCTTGGAGCAGTAGCGGACCCTAGGGGGTGTGCTAGGAGCCTGGCTGCTTGTCCCAGGTGAGCCTGTTTCCCTATGTATCTCATAGGCCCTTGTAGCTTGGCCATTGAGCATTTCTGTGTCTTCACAGAGGCTGTGAGTCTCTTCTCTGAATGAGACCCTCCAAAAGGCAAAGTTAAGAAGCTACCAGCTTCTTAAATTCACAAAGGTTGTGAAAATTCAAGACAGTGCGTGTAAAACTCCTCACACAAAACATTCTTAAAGATGGGAAAACCAAGGTTCCGTGACCACCAAAGGTTGCCAGGTTCTGTACAGGGGCTGCAGTCCCGAATTCCCTGCAAACTGGGAGAGGGCTGATGGGCACTTGGTGGGATTCATATCATCACCCCAGGCCTCAGATGGTGGTGTGCTTTGTGTTTGCAGCAGGTCCAATTCTTGTGCCCCTGTGAGCCCTGCTGCTAGTGTTGGTGTGTGTGGGCAGCAGGTAGGGGAGAGAGAGCACTAGGCAGGCAGCTAGCAGGACTGCTTGTGTGTGAGCCCAGCACCTGACACTTATGGGAATAAGTGTGGTGAGGGGCTGAACCTCTGGGTTGAGAGTGGGTCAAGGGCCATGGATCCTGGTCCACCCCAGCCACAGTAAGGCTGCAGGGCCTTGGGCAGGTCACTTTCCCTCTCTGGGCTGTTTCCTATAGGTACAGTGATGGGTTAAACACAGAATTCCCTTGGCTGTGCATTTACTCATCCAGGATTCCTGAAGGCCTGTTGGTAGACAGGAAAAGTCTGGGGTTTCAGACCTGGGCCCCAACATTTCAACCCCTCTTTGGAGATTCTGGCTCAGGGTACAAACAGGCCTTTCAAGCAGGGTCTCTCCTAGCTTTCCCAGAAATAAGGCTCTGGGCTGCTGCCAAGCATTCCTCAGAAGGACATCAGTAGCCACAGTAGGGCCAGGATGCATGAGCAACCCCCTGAGATCCCCCAAGTTCTCAGTCCCAATCCCTGAAGGTTGGAGGAGGCAGGGCAAGAGAAGAGGAGGATGAGCACAAGGAGGAGGTTTTGCTGCTTTTCAGGCAAAACAAAGGACCCTTTTGTGTCTTGACTATAGCTGACCTGATGCTTACACTGGGAAGAATGGGGAGGCAGGGTTCCTTCTCCAGATTCCTCAGGAGGAGAAAGTGATGAAAGGTGGGCAAACGAGGTCTGGGGACTGAACTTGTCCCTGCACCAATATGTTTCACCACAGCTATGAGCTGTGGTCACTTCTCCCATAGCTATAAGCCCAGGTGGCCTGGCAGCCAGGGGTGGGGTAGGAACAAGGCTGGCTGCCATCACTCCTGGGCCTCACTCCTGTCCTAACAAACCCTGCCGCCTGGGAAACACAGTCCCTGGCCCAGTCACCATTCCACTGCCTGTACTGCCCTTCCCCTTCGTTTATGGAGACATTCCACTACCCTTGCAGGTCTTGCTGAAGCCTGACCTCCTCCCTGCAGCCTTCCCTGCCCTCCCTGCAGAGTCAGCGGGATCCTGAACACTAGCCGGTAAGCCAGGCTGACCTTGGCAGTCCTTACTCTCCATTGTAATGGATTGTTTCCTGCTCCCTGACTAGACCAGGAACTCCCTGAGGGGAGGCCCTGGGTTTCATTCATCCCCAGGGACTTGTGAAATCACTGAGTGAAGCATTTGCCAAGTGTCTATGTTTGTTAGGATCTTCTAGAAACTTCACTAGATTCCTGGCTCTCAGGTCAGCTTTCTTCCATCTGTCTAGTAATGCCAGAGATGAGCCGATGTAGTTAGAATCCTGTCCCCAGTCTCCTCCCCTCAAACCCTCTTCCTAATGGCCCCCTTGGAGTTCTTTCTGGCCCCTGCACTCCTGTCTTAGCCTGGGTCCCCTGTGACTTACTGATGACCTCTAGTAGGGTCCTTGCTTCCTGGACAGCCCCTTCCCCATCCCTGGGGTGGATGCTGAGGCCAAGCTCCTCTCCTCCCACCTCTGGCCCTGTCATGCCCCAGGGGCTGAAAGCCGGCCTGGCGCCCTCTGCCCACGCTCCTGGGAGTGGCTGGGTCCTCTATGGCCTCCAAGCTGGGCTGCAGTGGTTCTGTGTATGAGCAGGTGTCCTGGACCTCCCCCAACGTCGGTACTGAGGAAGCCCAGGGCCAGGCCTGTGTTGGACCAAGTGACAGGCAAGGATGCGTGTGGTGGCAGGTGGGGGCTGGTCAGTCGCTGAGCACGGCCCCAGGGAGTTCGTTGGTGAGTGTGTGCCAGCGTTCAATCCGCTTGTCCTTGTTCTTCAGGCAGTCAAACCAGTGCTTCAGGCGCTCACCCTTGGCATTGATGCCCAGAACCACACCACCTGCAGGAGGGGAGTTGAGGGGGCATCCTGGGGGCAGGTGCTCCCACTGGCCCATCTCTCTGGAACCAGTGCCACCCCACTCCCTCCCAGGTTCCATGCTCCAAGGCTGGACTCTCTGCCTTGCCCACAGAACTCCGAGGGTGGACAGTGGTCTACCGCCATGCTATACACTTAACCCCCTGGCCACGGTCATGGCCTGGGGACCCTGCCCTTCTGCCAGAGCTAGAGCATGATGGGGCAGAATGAAGTGGCGCACGTCAGGGGCCAAGGAACAAAAAAGAGGCAAGATGGGCCAGGGGAGCTCTACTGTGCGCATGCCAGCATGGATTTGGGGCCACAAGGACTGAGTGTCCAGCCTGGGGTGCTGACCATCACCACCTCTCTCCAGTCCACCACAGACTCCCATGTGACACCTGCCCACACCCCAGGCCTCTTTTCATCTCTGGGCTTGATTCTTCCTTAGTCACATGGAGTCAGACTGGGTCGTATTTGAAGCCCCTCATGTGGGTGGGGGCAGGTGATCTATGGCCCCAGATTTCCCCAGAGGCCAGGAAGGAAGTGCTGTGGTTTGATCCAGAGCCACTGCCCTTTGCTAAAGGCAGGACAGGCACGTGAACAAATGGCATTCCCATCATGTCTTACCAATGAAGTCGTTGGATTTTCCAATGTCATAATCCCAAACAGTGACCTCCAGGGTCTTCTTGGCCAGGTCCCCATGCTTAATCTCATAACAGAACTCCTGGTGGCCAGAAGGGGAGAGTCAAGGGTAATGCCACAAGGCCAGGAGGGCTCTGAGGTGTGGCAAAGGCACAAACTGAGGGAGGGGCGGGTGAATGGGAGGGTGGTCAGTGCCTGCTAGTGGCAATGCTGGGTTCTCAGCCACCTCCTTCACCTATGCCTGAGAGCCTGGTTGGGGTCCTCAGGATCCCCTTCACTCCAATCCACCTGCCCCCTTTGTCACTGAAGTTGTCTCTCTCCAAATTCCCAAGAGCCTCCTTATTGCCAAATGAACTTACGTTTGGCAGCCTTGGTGTGCTTGACTTCTCTTCCCACTGGATTCCATGGTGCTCTGACAGCTGGTGCCTCCCTCCCCCTCTGGCGGCATCTCCTGTGTTTGCCCCTGTGTTGCTCAGCTCTGCTGGAGGCCCCTGTGCTGGTTGCCCTCTTGCTCCTCCCTCTGATCACATTCCACCCAGAGCCCCCCACCCCCCTCCCTCGCACCTCCCACTCTGCTGCTGGATTCCCTGCTTTCAGCTCCACATTTAATGTGGCCACAATCCCATCAGTTCCTTCCTCTGAAGATCTTTCTTGGCTGCCCCCTCCCTCTGTTCACACCCCCTGGCCTGGTTTGGCTTGAGCCTCTCCCCAGCCCCTAATGGTGGGGTGGAGGTGGGGGTGTCCTGTCCACCCCTCCCTGCCTGCCCTCTTTCTATCCTCCACGCCGTGACCCTTGAGAACCCAAGGGTCCCAGTCCAAGGGATTTCCTATGGTTTCACCAGCCCCTTTTACCTCGTTAAACTCCGGGTTCAGCGTCTTCTTCTTTACTGCTGTCTTATGTTTGGATTTCTTGTCCACATCTGGCTTCAGGTATCTGGAATTATAACCAGTGGATGGGCAGGCAGAGGGTGGGGAGAAGCCACGGGTACAGATGGAGCCAGCAGGACTTGGAGGAGCTTTTTTTCTCCAGAGAGATATTTATATGCCCCCTGCTCATCCTAATCATCAGACTCCCCAGCACTCTTTGGTGGCCGTGGTGGGCAGGCAGCTTCAGAGGAAGAAACAAATGGTTCCTTTGTCGCCTGGACTTGTGTTTGCATGCCCTTTCCAGGAATTTACTTAACCATGGTGCCCCTCGATCCCTCTAGCAAAGAGGACTTTCTTTGATTCTGCAAGTCTGGTTTTCATAAAGCTCACATTTCTTACCAGAAAAACATTTTAGCAGCGTTTGTCCATTGTTAGAATTTTTCTTTGTAGAGCAGGTTTATTGAGCTCTATAAACTTCATCTTCCTAAAGTGTAAAATGCAGCAGTTTTCAGTAAATTGCAGAGTTGTGCAACCATTTGTCACTACCCCATTGGAGCTCTGAGGAATGAGGAAGACAAAAGGTCTTTTGGGCAGTCACAACCATGCTAACCAAGGGGAGAGGGAAGCCCGGCTGTGAGTCAGCTTCCCCACCATCAGCTCCTTAGACTTTGATGTCTTCCTGTGAGGCTCAGGAGGCAGTGGGAGCTGCCCAAGGTCAGACAGCTGCTCCGCACAGCACTGCTATTCAGAAGCCAGGGCAGCAGTCAGAGCCTCTCCTCACCCTGTCCTGGTGTCGATGATTGAGTAGCGACTGCTATGCCCCTGCTGAGGGTACTCTGACGGTGAGGACCACATCTGTCATCTGCCACCAGCTTCCTGGCATCCATCTCAGTGCCTGGCACTGGGTAGGTCAATAAACATCTGTTGAACAAATGACTGAATTTCTAGAATTTCCCAATGCTATATGCTTCTTCATTTTGCCAACTTGCCCTCCAGAAAGGCCATACAGTGGACATGCTATGTCTTTGACACAGCTGAGTACTGTCACCTTAAAAATCCTTGCTGGGCATAGCTATCATTTAGAAACGAAGGGCAGATAAAGAGCTTCCCAGACAAGAGAAAACTAAAGGAGTTCATCATCACCAAGCCATTTGTTACATGAAATGTTAAAGGGACTCATTTCAGAAAAAGATAAAAACTGTGAACAATAAAATGGCAATAAACTACATATGTACCAACAATTGAATCTAAAAAACAAATTAAGCAAACAGAAGAACAGAGACAGATTCATGGATATGAAGAACATTTTAATGGCTGCCAGATGGGAGGGGTAGAGGGGAAGGGGCGAGGGGATTAAGAAGTACAAGTAGGCAGTTACAGAATGGCCATGGGGAGGTAAAGTATAGCACAGGAAATGAGTAGCCAGAGAACTTAAATGCATGACCCATGGACATAAACAATGGTGGGGGAGCTGTCTGAGGGAATGGGGGTGGTGCTGAGTGGAGAGGGGGCAAAGGAGGAAGAATTGGGAAAACTGAGTAGTGTAATCAATAAAAATGTAATTTTTAAAAATCCTTGCTGGGAACATCAGTATCATGGCAGAGTGAGAAGACTTCTTTGTTCTCGTAAATTTATAACAAGTTGGATAACTATAACTCAACCAAAAATCCTCTGCTTGATACACAAACATGCTTGAAAGATTCATGTATCACAATATCTGATGGTGGGCACATTGGAATGAATAGGAGAGATGGGAATGGGGAAGGACAGGCATGGTGGCCACAAGTATAGTTTGGCACCCACCATGGTTCCAGAGTGTGGCAGAGGAGGAAAAGTTGGGCTGCAGCCCTCACACTATGTCCTAGATTGTAAGAGGGGGCAGAAGTAGTGTTCCTCCAGGAAAAGGCATTGCCCTGTCCCCCTTCCCATCATGGCAGACCCCTGTAGAGGTGGCTGGGAAGCCTTAAAACAGCACAGCAGTGCCAATAGCCATTGCTGGCAGGGATGGGAACTGTGGTCACAGAGAAAGATATTCCATGTTTATGGATTGGAAGAATTAATATTAAAATGACCATATTACCTAAAGCAATCCACAGACAGTGCAATCTCTATAAAAATCCCAATGGCATGTCCACAGAAATAGAACAAAAAATTTTCAAATCCACAAAAGACCCTGAATAGCCAAAGTAATCCTGAATAAAAGAGGAAGCCAGAGGTATCACACTATCTGACTTCAAACTATTCTACAAAGCTACAATAGTCAAAACAATACAGTACTGGCAGAAAAACATACACAGACCAACGGAACAGAATTGAGAGCCCAGAAATAAACCTACCTGTATATATGTGGGCAACTAATCTTTGAAAAAGCCAAAAACATACAAAGGAAAGACTCTTAAATAAATGGTGTTGAAAAAACTGTAAATTTTTCACATGCAAAAGAATGAAACAAGATTGGTATCTGATGCCATATATGAAAATGAATTTAAAATGGATAAAGACTTGAATAGAAGCCTAAGGCCCTGGAGTTCCTGTCAACCTGGCAAGTGGCCATTGAGCCTGATTTTAGAATATCACACCATTTTGCTTCCGAATGCATCTCCTGCTGTAAGAAAACTCTAACGTTAGGGGTACAGGTGATGTCAGCTTGCTCCCCCTTCCAGTCCCTTCCCCTTCTGCCCTCTTTAGACCACCATGTGGGGTTAGGGCACTAGCTACTGTGGCTCAGTTGGAATGTTGTCCTGTGAATAGAAAGGTCGCCGGTTCGATTCCCAGTCAGGGCACATGCCTGGGTTGTAGGTCAGGTCCCCAGTTGGGGGTGTGCAAGAGGCAACTGATCAATGTTGCTCTCCCTTCTTCTCTCTCCCTCCCTATCTCCCTCTCGAAAATCAATTAACATGTCCTCTGGAGAGAACAGGAAAAAAGAAAGAAATAGCCAGAAAGAACATCACACTTTGTACATTGTCCTGCAGTTTACTTTTGGGCTTAGCATGTTTTGGATAGCTGTCCATGCCAATCCACCTAGTCCTAGTTTATTCATTTTTAACCGCACAGTGCTCCATTCTATGCATATGCCACATGCTATGAATCTGTGCCTCTGCCAACAAATGCTTGGCTATTTCCAGGTTATCACTGTGACGAGCAATATGCTGCAATAAACAGCTTCCAGCCAGGTATGGGTTTCTAGGATACAAAGAAAAGATGATGCTGTCACAGGATGCACAATTTCCTACTTTACTGGAATTGCTAACTTTCCCACCAATGGTTGTAGTGTCCTCTTTGTTTCCTGACTGGTTACAGCACTTCCCTGCTTGGTGGTCTCTAATCCACTGGACATCCTGCTTTTGCTAATAGTTGATGTTGGGGTTCAATTCATTGTTGTTAAGATTTTATTTATTTTTAGAGAGAGGGGAAGGGAGAGAGACATCAATGTACGGTTGCCTTTCACCTGCCTCCAGCTACAGACCTGGCTGGAGACCTGGCTTGCAACCTGGTTATGTTGCCCTGGCTGGGAATCGAACCAGCAACCTTTGGGTTTGCAGGCCGGCCCCTTATCCACTGTGCCACCAGCCAGGGCCAGCATCATGTTTTTAAGGTTCATACCGGCTGTAGCATGAATCAGTCTTTCACTCCTTTTTATATTCCTTTGTGTGAATAGACCACATTTTGTTTATTCTTTGGTTGGTGGACACATAGGTTGGTTCCACCTTTTGTCTATTGTGAATAACACTGCTATGAACATTCACACACGTTTTTGCAGGGACGTTGCTCTCTGTTCTCTTGGGTATATACGGAGCAGTAGAATTGCTGAGCTATATGGTAATTCGTGGCTTAATCTTCTGAGTAACTGCCAGACTCAAGTTGGCAATTTGTTTTCCAAATTTTACTATTATTGTCATCTGACTTAAAAAGTGACAGAAATAGGATAGGAACCAGTAAGAGTGGTGGCTGCAGAGTTATGCCATGTGGTGCCCAGGCCTCCCTGTGGCCTCTGTCATCTGGATCTCCTCACTGCCCTCAAGCCAGGCCTGTCCCCACTCCTCTGTCCTGCTGCCTGAAGAGGAGCTCCTCCTCTCTGCTGAGCCCAGTTCCCACGTGCCAGCCTTCAAGAGAATCTCACTGTGAATGTAGACTACTATCCACCTTGGCCTGTGGGAGGCCCAAAGCACTGATGGTGGTCACTGTGACACCTGTTTCATTCATCCCTTCCTGAAGGGCCACCAGCACCTGCCTGCACCTTAGAGCTAGCATCACACCCTATCTGGGCACAGGTTCATGACTCAGGCCCAGGTTGCTTTGCATGGCCCCTGAGTTGGTATCTCTACCAAATGCCACCATGGGCCCCTGATGGCAGGACTAGGTGGCACCAGCACAGGGCTGGGTACATGTGGCAGCACTAAGTCCACAGCAGAGTTCCTTCACAGGACCTCCTGGCCTCTTGGCATGGGCTGCCCCCTCCTGCAATCTGTTTGTGGCCCCTCCTGGGCCCTGTGGTCAAGGGGAAGCCTACATGGGGAAACAGGAGATAACTACTTTCTAGCTGTATGACCCTGGGAAGCCACTCAACTTCTACAGACCTCAGTTTCCTCATCTGTGAAATGGGGCTGTGTAGACTTAACCTATGGAGTTGCTAAAGGAGCACAGAAGAGAATTAGGCCTGTGGGCACCGTGCCCACTGCGTTTCAGATGTGCACCCCGTGCTGACCACAAAAACTACTAGTCTTATCACATAGGCCTCCTGTCCCCTGAGGTAACTGGAAAAGGGGGTGGCCTGCCTGGGTGCACACTTACGTCTTCACGTAGGGATCCGAGTAGCCGTTGGCATCCATGGCAGCCAGATGTGCACAGCGCACAATGCCGACAAGCAGGCCCTGCTTCTGTGAGCTGTACTTGAGGGAGATGAGGATGCGGCCCCGTTCCTCTAGGGACTTATCTTCCGTCTTGTCCACCTGTGGGGCGAGCAGTCACTGGGCTGTCCTCACCTGCTCCCATCCCTTCCCTCAGCCACAGGCCACTTAGGCTATCCACAGGCCCAGGACAAATACAACAGGTGCTTCCTGGAGCCTCTCAGGGTACAGGAGTAGCCCCTTGGGGAGAACATGGGAGCCAAAGCTTTGACCTATTCCCAACCCCAGGGACAGCCAGGAGGTAGTTGAGGGCCACCCAGCTCTAGGCCTTGCTGTCTGGCTTCCCCACTACAGCCCGATGCTTCTCCATTCCTCACCCTCTTGAGATCACCCATTGCCACATTCTGGCTGCTGCTCACATGGACCCCTCTCCTCTACCCTCTGTCCATCCAGACACACCCAGCTGGAGCCCCAGGGCTCCCGAGGGTCCCTTTGCCCACAACTGTACTCTGCCTGTGGCTAAAGTGGGAGCCCTCGTGGGCAGGGGCCATGCCTCCACCTCTTGGAGATGGGAGCTCCTGTGAACTGAGGAAGGACCACCTTCCCCAACTCCCACACCCAGAACAGACATGGCTAATTGATCGCAGCATTCACCACGAGCTCAAATGCAGCCTCAGCATCTTTCTCAACACAGCGTCAGGCAGCCAGGGGGTGCAGGCTGGACCAGGCGTATGCGAGTTAACTGCCTCTCTGGTCTAGGATCTCACTAAACCACAGCTCTTGTGCTAGTTTGTGTGTTATGTGAAAATTAAACAATATAAACGAACATGAATATTTTCAGCTATTTCTGGGGGGATGGTATATTATAAATACTTTGCGTCATTTCATATGAAGATCACTTAACTGGTTTATTCAGTATTGACTGAGAACAAGTCAGTTCTCAGACCATGTAAATTCTAACATGTAAAATGTAGCATCAAAAACGTGTTTTACTGCCAGAGGGTCAATTCCAGACTGCGCTCCTGTGATGACCATGTGTCCCTGAATCCCTGAAACCAGACTAACACGTCCCTAGCAAAACCCCAGTGAAACCGCGTGTGCAGGCATGCACACTCTCAGCCACCCGTGTGCACAAGCACCCTCAGAGGCACCCGCACACTCAAAGGTGCCCACGCATGCGTTCCTGTTCACACACACATGCATGCTCACACACATGCACAATGCTCTCAAACACAATTCACTCGTGCACCCCTCACCCCACAGTTGCTTGTTTATGCTGGGGATCAAGTCCCAGGAACACAAGTAAAGTAGGAGTTGACGTTGCCTTTTATAAGTGACAGAGATCATTTGGGAAAACTGGGTTACCTGTGGTGAGTGACTAATAATAAAACAAAAAAGGTCATACTCATCACACAGATGCCTATGAGTGGGAGAGAAAATGACAAAGGGAATAACATTTGATCAAGTTATGCAAGAAGACAGAGCTGGGATTCTGGCAGGGACTCCTGGCCTCAGGCTGACTTGTTCCCAGGGCTTGACCCAGGCCAGGCTGCCGAGCATCTGTCCCAGGGCTCAGGCCGCCGGGCTCTGTCCTCAATCACTTTTCCCTTGCCCAGGCTTTTGGGGGACTGTCTCAGGAAGGGGCTTGTACCCTGAGCACTGGGCTCTCAGAAGGTCAAAGTTTCTCAGGATGCGGGGCCTCCTGGCCCAACGCTTCCAGCCGTGACCTGGGTGAGGGTAAGGCCTCCCACAGGGGAGACAGAGCTGAGGGACAAGCGGACCGAGGCTCTGGGAGGGCTCAGCTGCTGCAGACGGCCAGGGGGCAAAATTGGTTTTGACATAATTTTCAAACAACTGCAGTTTCTAGGAAAGAATTATTTGCTGTCTCCTCTGGGTGTCTCACAGGCACCTCATGCCTAACATGTTCCAGTTGAGTTCCCGTGTCCCCAGCTGCTCCTCCTGAGGTCCTCTGCATCCCAGTCAATGACCCTTGATGCTCCAGGTGTGTGGTCCCCACACGCAGGGACACAGATCTGCCAGTGCCCATCCCGGTGCCAGTACCTCCCCCAGGCCACTGCTGCACCCACCCAGGCCAGGCCCGCCTGCACCCCACTGCTCTCCCCACTCCCGCCCTCCTGTCTTGCCACCCTGAGTCCAGAGAGCCTGTTTAAAACGTAGACCCAGGTTCTCAGACTCGCTGGCTGGCTCTCTTCTTCCTGGAGAACATTTGGATGATTGTGGTGCTGCTGCTTGCGTTTCTCAACAGACAGTATTTGGACGGGAACGAGCTCTGGGCACAGCCTAGGATCGGGCTGGCCTGGCAGAGAGTGGCAGGTTATTCTTCGGGTGTCCTAGAGGTGCGGCCCTCTGAGGCAGAAGCCTGCCATTGTTCTAAAATTGTGTAGCTTTTGTACCTTATATTGTTTTAGTTTGCAAACTAACCCTGTAGGAATGAAAGAATGAAAAACTAACAGGGAAATGATAGGATGCTAGGAGAGCCCAGATGTTAGAGTTTAGCCCTAATTATAGGTTGGCGATTAAAGCTGCGACTTGATAGGCTTAAGTGATTGCTTTTGAGTGAAGACTCCTTTTCTTTATCACCAAATAAATAAAATAAAATAAAATAAAATAAAATGTGGTCCCTAGCCCCTGCCTAGCCTGTCTCATTCAGGTGAAGGCCCGAGTTCCTCCCAGCTTCCCCACCCCCCACCTCTGCTCTCAACTCCTAGGACACCCACTCCTTGTTTTCTCTGCTGCACTCAGTGGGCCTCTTGCCTGTGCCTCCAGCAGGCTGGGCATTTTTCATACAGGGATTTGCACCTGCTGTTCCCTCTGCCTGGAATACGCCAGCTTGCCTGGCGAGTCCTTCCCCGGGCATACATCCACCGTCAGTCCCTCCCATGCTGTCCTTCTTGGCCTTGATCACTGTCTAACATAGGATCCAAATGAGTGACTTATCCTGTTTTGGGTCTGTCTCCAGCTCAAGTTCCATGGGGGCAGAGATTTCTATCTCCCCAGTACCTGCAAACACGCCGACACGTAGTAGGTGCTCAGTAAATGCTGCTGGCTCCACATTCACAGTGGAGGGGGCACTGGGGGGGCGGGAGCGAACAACTGTGGCCACTTACCGGCAGCTGCTTCTCCAGGCAGATGCTGAATGTCTTGGTGTGGTTGGGTTTCAGTTTTTTCAGGGGCACTCTTGTCTCCCCGATGAACTCGTTGTGGCGGAACTTGTCTTCATCACACACAGAGATCCTGGAGGGCAAGGGCACAGCCAGTGCTTCAGACACTCGGGGTGCTCTCTGCTTCCAAAGTCAGTGGGGATTTGCAAGCGGTGGGTGAGGAGTGGATGAGGCTGGGGTAGGCATGGGTGGGGAGGGAGCCTATGGCCCGGGGCCCTCACCCACCGTAGGGTCTTCCGAATCATGTCTTCATCTGTGATCCCATAGTAAGTGAGGGTCTCATTCCACGTGGGGTTCAGAGTGTTTCGGAGAGTTTTTGTTCTGAGCTTATTTGCCTGAGGAGAGCAAACATAATCTCGTGAGTGCTGGGCGAGGGCAGAATGGTGGTCCCCCTTAAGAATACCATGCTCCCATCCCCCTGAACCTATGAGCAAAGGGGAATTAAGGGTGCTAATCAGCTTCCTTTAAAATAGGGAGATTATCTGGTAATCTGGGTGGGTCCAATGGAATCACAGGATCCTTGAAGGCAGAAGAGGAGAGCCAGGGGAGATGTGATGAGGGAAGAGGTCAGAGGTGCACCATTGCTGGCTCTGAAGACGGATGACAGGGTGGCCTCTACCCACTGGACACAACTTCTCCCGTAGAGCCTCCAGAAGGAATCACAGCCCTGTGACACTTGGGTTTAGCCCAATGGGATCTGTCAGACTTCTTCTAGCTACAGAACTGGAAGATGAGAAATTTGTGCAGTTGGTGGTAAAATGTGTTCCTGCGGTCCTAGGAATCTAGAATAGAAGGTTCCCTGCCTCGGTGTGTGTGTGAGGGATGGTATGTGGGGGTGGGGGGGTGGGAGGGTGTATGTGGCATGTGTACATGTCCCGGGTAGGGTGTGTGTGTACAGGAGTGTATGTTGGGGGTTCTGCAGGAGGCTGGGGCTGGGCCGGGGTGCTGCGGGGAAGCCTGGCTATTGGACTGGATTCTCTCCTGCACACCTCCTTGCCTTTGCCTGGGCTGTCCCCTTGGCCAGGAATGTCACCTTTCCTGGAGAAGGCCATGACACCTCTACTTCTTGCTCTGTGCTTCTGCTGATCTGCATTCTGCCACCAGCTCCAGCCCTGACATAAGCTTTGTAGGGCTCAGGGGGTCACCACCCCTCATGCGGGGCCCCCACTGTGGGGAAGGCGCAAGCCCAGCCCTCCTCAGCCTTGCTTCAGGGACCTCCCTTAGCAGGAGACTTCTCTTTGTAAAATGCTGCCCCATTTGGAAAATCCTGTGGTGGTCCCACAGCTCAGCCTCCAGGCACTGCCAATTCTAGGTCCCAGAAGCCTAGGGACTATGGTCATTGAGCTCCTGAGTTGGGCACTTCCCCTGGTCCCATGGCCCTTGGTCCTGCAAGTTCCAACTGCAGCAGGACAGTGTGGTGGGGAACCCACCGTTCCAGAGCCACTGTCATTTCTCCTATGGCCCTGTCTTCCCAGACTTTGGGTGGTTCTCCTCAATGGGGGTGTGCCTTGGTCCTGCACGCTGGTCAGAGGGTTCAAGCCTCAATGTTAGCTCAGGCCCCAGCCGCCCCGTCGCTACTCAGGGGGCGGGAAGGACACCTAGTTGGCTGGAAAGAGTCCCCACAGTGGTCAGGGAGGCTCTGCCCAGAGGGCACTCCCCTGAATGACTCCTCCTCTCTCTCAGGCCACTGGAGGGCCAGGAAGGAATTCCTTACCTCTCCGCTGCCAAGGAAGAGGCCAGGACAAGGACACCAGCCATAGGGCCGTGCTGCTCCCACTTCTCTGCCCTGTGTCCAGGGTGCACCAACTTTCCTACTCATCTGCACTTGGAGGTAAAACTGCTGGTCTGGTCTATAGTCAAATCCCTTTGACATGGGGTTTGCACAACTCACCCCTTGAGATGTCTGTGAGTCCCAGCGCAGGGGCAAGACCCACATCTGAAAAGCAGATGTGACCTTCTCTTCCGTGACATTTAAAAGGAAACAACACTGAGCAGTAAGGCATGTGTAAGGAAATCTAACAAAGTTTTGATCTTCCAGTGCTGAGAGTCACCTTGATGTTTTTGTTCCATAGCAAATTTTACTAAATTTTTTTCTCTCTCCTTTCCTAGATGCACTTGTGCTTGGGCTGTCTGCTCAGTCATCTGGCATGGGACCATGGGTTCTGTGGACAAAAAGTCTGGACAGATGCTGTCCCCTTAATCCCCACTATCACAGACCAGTCCATCAACACATTAAAGACTCTGATGAGTCCTGCAATAAAGAGACCTGTTTAACAATGTTTTCCAATGTTATTCAACCACAAAACTCTTTTTTTTTTTTTTAAATTTTAATAATCAGAACTCTTTTTATTTATTTTTAATTCTTACCCCAGGATATATTTTTACTGACTTGAGAGAGAGAGGGGGTCAGGGGAGGTAGCTGGGGAAGAGGTGGAGGAGGGGAGGGAGGGAGAGAGAAAAACATTGATCTGTGACCTTCTGTACGCGCCCTGACCGGGGATCAAACCTGCAACCCCCTGGTGTACAGGATGAAACTCCAACTAATTGAGCCACCTGGCCAGGGCCAGAGCCCTTTTTAAAAAACATAAAATTAACCCCTAAGACTGCTTCTCATAAAATGCTGGCCTGGAAACTCTGGAAAGTTTCTCCAGCTCAGCAGGCAGGTAGTGCTGCCTGTAGATTCCTGGGAAGTCTGGAGGGTGTGAGGCTGACTGGGTGCTCTGGGTGGAGGTGAATGGCTGAGGCCCCACCAGCTTCCTTGGGCTCTGAGGCAGGTGTGAGAGCTGTGGGCCTCCCTGGGTGCCCTAAGACCTCAGGGCCCCTGCCACAGAGGACAGAGCTGGTCAGCAGGCCCGGGGCAAACCCCCTCACCTTGCTGGCTCCGGGCAGCAGGTGCAGCTTGACGTAGGGGTCTGCCAGCCCGTTGTGGTCCATTGGCTTCAGGCCCTGAGCAGAGGAGAACAGCAAAGGCTGTGACCTGGGGGTTCGGGAGCCAGGGCAGCCAGGGCCCCTGGGCACCCGGGTCAGCAGGCATCCCTTGTTCCCTAAGCCACCTGTCTGGGTCCATTCATGACCCTCTTCACAGAGGCCCCCTGGCCCCACACTCTGAGAATGGGGGATTGAGGGTGGCTCAGTGCTGGTATAATATCCCCGCCACCCCGTCCTGGCCAGAGCAACCCACCTTTCTCTGAATGAGGCTCTTCCTTCTTCCTGAGTCCCCGAACAAAACTTCCCTCACTGACCACAAACCCACCTGACCATCTGTCCACTCATCCATACGCATCCCTCTGTGGCTGGAGAAAGATGGTCTATGGCCTAAAGACCAGGCTGGGCTTCTCCCTGGAATCAGCCCAGCTCCCTGCCGGCCTGCGTCGGCCACACCGCTGGCTGGCTGGCTGAGGAGGGACCCTCCACAAGATGGCATCCCTCACTCTCAGAACAATCCAGTGCCGGGCCGGGGAACCAGCGGCCGTAAACAGACAGGGCTTAGCTGACCTCGTGCCTGCTTGTTTCTGAAAATGGTACTTTTCTCTTCTGGGGCGGCCTGTACGGCACACACAGGGATGCAGGGAGGCAGCTGTGAGCAGCGTGGGCCACGGCGGCGGCAAGCACAGCCTGCAGGCCGAGTCCGGCCCTGCACCTTGTTTTCTCTGGCCCGGCACCGTGTTCCTACCCCGCTCGCTTAACGGTGAAGGAGCAGTTACACTTATACAGCCCTAACACTACATTCGGCCCTTCGAAGGCAACCTTGAGGCCAATGTGGCCCCCGGTGAAAATGAGTCTGACACCCTTGCGGAGCTGACAACTCCATGACGTCACTTGGAAGTGAACTGCACGTCAGCGGCCCATGACCAGACCCATCTCCCAGGGCGTGGAGGCTCTTCTCTTGCCCCTGCTCCCACCTCAGTTTAATGGAGCCCCCAGTGGGCACTTTCAACCACCCATTGCTCTGCTTCTGTGAAGGGGCACGTAAATTTCAGAGCCAGGCTGGCCTGGCCGGACAGCTCCTGCACTTACGAGTTGGGTAAGGGAATGAGTTCCTTGTTCTCCTGAGCCTCAGCTTTATCATCTGTAAAAGGGGTTCACATTCTCACTTCCCAGTGTTGGAGGGCAAGTTGAGGAGGTAATGATGACCTAGGGCCTGGACATCAGGGGGTTTGCTCCCCTTTCCCTACATACTAGCTCCCAGGGAAGAAGCCAGAGAAGTGGCTTAGGGTTGGGGTGGGGTACCTGAGCTCTGCCCTGCTCTGTGAGGCAGGTTCTGGGGCGGGGCTTGGCTTAGAGACCCTGCGTGCACCATGGCAATGAGGCGGCCATTTGAATGCCGGTCTCTCTCTTTGGCCTCTTGCCTGCTCCCACCAAGTGCCTAGGCTGGTGAGCTGCCAACTTTCTTCATTCCTCTGTGGATAAGAGGGCTGTGTGTCCTTGGGCATGTGGGTAGGTGTCCTAATCCTCCAGGACATTAGGTATTTGGTCACTTAATGCTCACAACCACCGAATAGGTGGGGATGATTAACCCTATTTTACAGATGAGCAAACTGAGGCTGCTCTGCTTACCCAGGGGGAGGGTGGCCAAACTAGGGTCTGGAGCCAGGGCAGCTGGCCTCTTCTGAGTCCCCTGAGGGGCTCTGCCTGTCAGCCCTGCTTCAGCTTCCTTACACCCTGGGCTCCTCCCCAAAACCCAGCCCAAAGTCCCAGCTCCTCCCATGTCTGTGCCACCCATCTGCAGAAGTGAACCTAAGCAGGGAAGGACCTGGAGAATCGGGGAGCTGCCATGGCCTGAAGTGCTCCCATCCCTCATCTTGAATGCCTTGAGTGACATACCCCTAAATGAACCTACACACGTGTGCACACAGGGACACACACATCCATACCCCGCTACACCGGCACGGGCCCTCTGGGGTGCAGGTAGGGAAGGTAGGATGCGAGCACAGGAGGGCCCCGAGTCTGGGACAGAAAGGGGAGGGGATGGCTCTAGTCAGAGTGGCCTGGCAGCCGGTGCCCATTCCGTTCCCAAGCCTGGATAACCTGTACAAAGCTGGGTGGAGGGAGAAGGGAAAGGATCTATTTGCAGTTTGCAGTCTGTCCTCCATCTTGGCATAGCTTAGGGTCACCAGATCCTCAGCCCTGTACCCAGGGCAGGTCCGGAGCCCCTGCCATGCTAGGCCTGGCATGCTTTGAGTCACTGCCCCAACAGCTCCCAGAGGACAGGGCAGGGGGTCAGGATGGAGTTTGCAGGCCTCTAGATGCCCAAGTGGGCGATACTCACCCCTGTCATGGCAGTCCAGGTGGGAGGGGCACAGCTATGGCAGTAGCAGGTAGCCTCTCTTGGTGGGCAGAGCCAGGGTCGGGGGGAGGGCAGAGAAGCTTGCAGGTTGGGGCGCTAGGGGTGGGCTCTGGGTGTAGGTAGCTCCTTGCTCTGAGCCAGGCCCAGGCCCTTCTACGACTCTACTGGGAGGTTCTACTAGGCTGCACTGCTGCCCTTACCTTTCGAGAGAAGATCAACCTGGGCACCTTCCTCCCAGAGGGAGCCATGTGTGGGGGCATGAAGGGAACAGCATGGCTGAGAACATAGAGTTGACAGGTGCCAGCCCGATGGGCAGGGCCACCCACGGCCCTAACCCAGAGAGCAAGGCTCAGGCCCTGACCCTAACAGCTTAATCTCCTGCCTGGAGTGGCCTCAGCAAGGGTCCAGAGCGGGACAGTGGCACCCTTCCCTCCCTCAATAGTGCCCCCCCCTTAAGGGGCCTCTGTCCCCCAAAGCCCCGCCCAGGCCTCCATTCTCTGTCTCCCTGCTTTCCTTGATTTTGCTCCTTCCCCCACACCTCCCTCTGCAGGGCTTTTAGGGTAACCCAGATGATTTAGGCAAAAATTCCCTCCCAGTCCTGCTCCCACACCGCCAGACCACCCCCCAGCCAGGACCGGAAAGAATGGAGGACTGGCTTCCACTCTGGGCCCCTCCACCAGTCCCCTGGGCCTGCGGACGGAGCCCCGGGCCTACCTTGGCCTTGTTGATGGTGCAGTGGAGGGCGTTGCTCTCCTGGTCATAAAGGAGGCTGAAGTCCAGCGTGCCCAGGGCGGCTGCAGACAAACGGGGCTGGGGTCACGCATGGGCTGTGGGCTGAGAAGCGTCCCCCACCTCTGTGAGGTCGGATGAGGGGCCGGTGCTACAGCAGCTGTCACCAACTGGGCACAGACTGCAAGTCAATCCCTTACCCAGCTCCCCAAGCCTGGGAAGGAGCAGTATTCTCCCCACTTTCCAGACGAGGGGGTGAGGTGCAGAGAAGCTGGGCCAGTCGCCCCGAGTTGCCATGCTCTGCAACCCAGGTCCCCCAGCTCTACACTGTGCTGCCCATGCTGGGGCTGGTCCACTGGGGTGTCCCCCTGTCCTGGGCACTTGGCTAAGCGAGTTGGTGTCCTCTCCTGCCCTCTTTGAACAATTGACATCCTGGGCTTCAGTCTGCTTCCCTCACCCGTTAGGTGCCACAAGATTGTTCAAGAAGAGGCAAGGCTTCGCCAGGCGGCAGGCCCTACCTAGCAGGCTGACTGGCTGATTGGCTCACCCACCTCCCAGCAACACTCAGGGTGCGGCTCCCTGGTCTCTGTCCCTTGGGGGCCAGGGCAGGCTTTGAGGAGCCAGCTGGGTCCTCATGCTGTTTGTTACCACCAAGCCTCGTAAAGGGCAGTGGGGGATGCCCAAGGGCTAGGCAGACACTGCAGCAATAATTAGGTGCAGCTGCCACCCTCGGGGGGCAACCACATGCGGCAGCTGTGGCCTCCTATGCTGATGTGGCTCCCAGCATCAAGAGGGGAGTTGCAGTGGGGGTAGATCTTGGGGTAAGTCTCTGGATAGCAAGGGCACATTCACAGGACAGTTTTAGAAGCTCAGATCCTGCTCAGAGCCTGCTGAGCTGGTCAGCCGGTATCTCATTCACTTATTTCTTACCAAGTGTCTCTAATATGCAGGCTCTAGAGATGAAGATAATGAAGGCATGGTTTCTGCCCCAAGGAAAGCACAGCTTAATGAAAGAAACAGATGAAAAGAATTTGCCATAACAGAGTCTGGTGGGCCAGAAGTGATGGGGATGCCTGGCCTTGATGTAAATGGCGGCCCTCAGAGAAGGCTTCCTGGAGGAGGTGATGCTTCCCAGGCTCCATTAGGATGAGGAGGAGTTGACCAGTGCACAGCGGGGCTGTGGGAGGGGCACCCAACCACAGGCCAACGAGAGGGTGGGGAGGGCACGACACCCATCCATGTACATCTGAACCACGGACGACTTCTCACTATAACAACCTTGGAGCTGAAGAGATGTCACAGGGACCGTACTGCCTGAAGGCCCCTGGGCTCCTACAGGGGCCCAGGCCTGGCAGGGTTTGGGGGCTGCAGAGAAATGGGGCAAATGAAGGCCTGCGCATGAGGGGCTGCCCTTTACTCCGAGGTGATGGCATGTCACCTGTGTCTTGCTCCCCAGCTGCTAGCATAGGTCAAAGCACACAGCCCAGCGGCTCTGTCCTCGCCTGGGGGCATCTGATCCAGGGTTCAAGTCCTGGCTCTGTCCATCCTTGCTGTGTGACCCCGAGCAGCTTAACTAGCCTCTCTCTGCCTCCGTGTCCTCGGCAAGATGGAGTTGAACTAGCACCCACCTCACAGCACCCATGCTCTAAAACACGCCTGGGAAACAGAAGCGCATGGTAGATAATTATAGGAGAAGATCTGTTTCAGTGACTTTTCTAGATAACTGTACTTGCCCCTCTGAGACGCCTTCTGGAGTGAACTCGTTCCAAACTGGATCACTCCCCGCCAGGCCTTGTGAGTAGCACGTACAGCAGGTCGCTCACACTTTTCTGAATAACCTGAGTCATTGCTCTGACGACAGCTACCAACACTCTGTGTCACAGCCATAGCACAGACATGGGAGGGGGTGTGAGATGATTCCTCCTCCAGGTGACCCCACTCCTCCAGGTTTTCCTCACTTTTCTGCCCCCTGCTTTGCCACCCACTTGAACTCCCGTTAGAGCACTGCTAGCTAGCAGGACCGGTTCTCCCTCCTATTCGATAGTTACTTGTTTATTCTAGGAAACCAGGTGAGACTACTTGTTAGAATTGTGTCCAATTAAGAGTCATCAGGCCTTAAGTGGAACCCAAGGGACCTTTTTTCCTAAGAAGACTACGTTGCTTTAAGGCTGTTATCTGGTCTTTTGCTGCCTGTATTCCTAGCCGCCCCCCGCCCCTCGCCCCCCGCATGCCAGTGGGCAATGAGAGTGCTGTAGGTGAGGTCCGTATACATCACATGCCTCTAACCACTACACACAGCCACGGGCCTAACATTCGCCAGGTCCATGCTTTTGTAATAATCTTTTTTTTTTTTTTTTAAATATTTTATTTCATTATTTTTAGAAGGAGGGGAAGGGAGAGAGGCAGAGAGGGGGAGAGACATCAATGTATGGTTGCTTTTCACCTGCCTCCAGCCACAGACCTGACTGGAGACCTGGTTTGCAACCTTGTTATGTGCCCTGGCTGGGGAATCGAACCTGTGACCTTTGGGTTCGCAGGCCGGCACCTTATCCACTGTGCTACCAGCCAGGGCCTTTTGTAATAATCTTTTCCAAAGCTGTTGGCTTTACAGGACAGTCAACCTTTCTGCCGTTTGGTTCAGGCCTATCCACGACTTGCTGTCCCCCGACATTAGCCTCCTGAGAGCAGGGACCATGCCTCAGCCACACCTGGGACGCCAGCAAAGAGGAGATGTTCAATCCGCATGGTCATTCAAACCAACTCTCCCTCCAGCTGCTCCTTGCGGGGATGGCCAAATGTCAAACTGCAACCTCCTTGGGCTGGGTCTGCTTCCCAATTCCAGGTCAGGACAAGCCAGTGGACAGAGTGCCCCCTGCTTCCCACTGGGGAACCGCTCCAGGAGGAGAAGGGAGCCCCTTTCACTGGGTCTCCAGACACCCCTGTTTAAGGAGGGCCCCGTGTTGCTTGGTGGAACCGACACCCGTCATCACTTTCTGGGAAGGAATAACATGCCTAGTGTAGCCCCAGGGCAAGGGTGACTTATTTCTTTGAACTACAACGTAAATTTTGTAAGAAGTAATTTTTTATACATAGAAGCTCAGTCACCATTTATTATTATTTTTTTTATCCTCACCTGAGAACATTTTTTTTCCCATTGCTTTTAGCAGGAGGGTGTTTGAGGGAGACCTTTTTGTGAGAGAGAAACATTGTTCGGTTGCCTCCCATATGCGCCTCGACCTGGGATCAAACCTGCAACCTGCAGCCTGGGTATGTGCCCGGACTGGGAATGGAACCCGCAACCTTTCAGTCTACAGGAGGATGCAGGAACCAATTGAGCCACACCAGCCAGGGCTCAGTTACCATTTTTAGAGATGACACTTGCACTGTCAAGTGGTGCAACTCTCTTAGGGACATTGTAGTCCAAAGTCTTCATTTCCCATTCAGAGTAATGGGGCTCAGAGAGGGCGGTGACCTGTTCAGGGTGGCACAGCAGAGCTGGGCATAGAACCTAGGCCTCCTTTTTAAAATCCTTATCCCAGAGTGGGAGTGGAGAGAGAGAAAAAACATCACCTAGAGAAACACTGGTCGCCTCCCAGATGCATCCTGACTGGGGATCAAACCTGCAACTCAGGTACATTCCCTGATTGGGAACTGAATGTGCAACCCTTTGGTTATAGGGTGAGGCTCCAACCAACTCAAGCTACCTGGCCAGGGCAGAATCTAGGCCTCTTCATTTCCATCCTGACAGTTCCTGTCTTAAAGCCTGGTGGCTTCCCATTTTTTTGGTCTACCCCTTAGTTTAGCTGAAATCTCAGGAGAATGCAGTGGAGGAAGAAGAGAGAAAAGAGGAGTTGCTCTTGGAGACCACAAAGGGTTTGGCCGTGCCCTGCAGGGGGCCCCGGAGTTAGAAGTGCACCCTGGGCTTGTGGCTTGGTGAGGAGGGCCTTTGGAGCCGGTGAAGGGCCTTGTCTGTGTGTGACATAGGGCTCTGCCCTTGAGACACTCAAAGCACATGTCCCCGCTAAAGTTTACATCCTTGGAAAAATAATGAGCATTGGTCACTAATGGGCCTTTGAGAGTTGTCACCCATTTGCTGATAATTATAGAGCTTTAATGGGGCTAATTCAGAGAAAATCAAGCTCAAGCCTCTGTTGGTTCCTCTAAGGCTGAAGATCCCTCTGGTCTGCTGATGGAGGCCAACAGCATCACTTTGACCTTGGTTTGCACCTGGACTTCCATCAGCCGTACACCCTTGGGAATAGAAAATCTGCTTTATCTCTCTCTCTCTTTTGAAGAAAAACATTAGCCTCTCAAATTGTTTTAAAAATGTAAAAATGATTAAACCTGAGTTGAAAGCATTTCGTGGTGGGGAAACTGAGGCACTGAGCGGGGCCAGCCCTACAGGGGATACGAAGAGGAATAAGCCATACGTCCCAGCTTCCCAGGAGCTCAGAAAGCAGAGGGTTCAGACTTTTTATAAATCTATTCATCCCCCTACTTTCAATTGTTCAAAGGTTCTCCACTGGCTCCTGGACTCATTTTAGCTGCCTCAGTGTGGCATTCGAGGTCCTCTGTTCCTCTGAGACATGGTGGCTTTGGCTTCATCATTAATTTTTCCCCTTGCTTAGGCCACTTCCCCTTACAGCTCTGCCTCCGCTAGGTGGTTTCCTACACCTCTGCGCCAGTGCACTCAGCCCCTTCACCAGGCGCCTCCCTTCCTCCTTCCATTTGAGCAGCCTGTCTTCTCCCTCCCTCCGGCCTCTGAGTAGAGCCCTCTCTGTGGGCGGACTCTGCAAGCCAGTGCTGGCTGGCGGTCCCCACCGCTGGGCTATCTGTGCATTTTGATCTTCCTAAGCACCCTGATGCCAGAAACTGTGTCCCAGGCATTTTTGAATCTCCATGCCCAGCACAGCGCCTGATACAGAGTTGGTCTTGTCATGTTGAATGCACAGAGACGTGGTCCTCACAGAATATGCCTGGTTCAAAGGAAGGGAAGTTACTGCCTGAGGGACCCAGGAAATGGCACCAGGTGAGGGTCTTCGGGGAAGGCCTAACAGTGATTCCCCACTCCTTTCTTGCTCCAGGCCTCCATGACGTAAGTCCTGTCTCAGGCCCAGGCTGAATCCTTCAGGGCAGGTGTAAACATGGGCACATAATGCAATTCTGGCCAATGAGGCAGAAGGACAAGTCTCCTGGGAACTCTGGGAGAGTTTTCCTTGCTCTTAAAATGAGATATGGAAGAGGAAGCAAATCCTTATCAAAGTTAGGATCTTACTGTTACATGTGATGGCTGGGTCTTCAGCAGCCACCTTGGACCATGAGGGAGGCCAGTATAAGAGGAAATGAGCATGGCTAAGTGGAAAGACAAACAGAACCAGCACCCTTGACATTACTAATGAGTTGCTGCATAAATCTACACCAGTGCCACTGACCTCAATGGTCCTTAGTGTTTGAGTTTTCCACTACTTACAACCCAAAGCATTCTAGTCATAATTACAGCTTTGAAAAATGGACTAGGTTTCCACAGGTGGAGAGGGGGATAGGCAGGAAGAGGGCGGGCCAGAGGGCCTGCCTGGAGGGCAGCAAGCATGGGAGTCTAGCTCAGCTGGGCGCACTGTGGATCATTTAGGGTGGGGAGAAGACACTTCTAACTCCAATATTCACTGCACTTTCTCTATTAGATCCGTTTGGAATATGTCAACTCTGTGCTTGTGACTTGAGGTGACTTAATAGGGATGAGCTTTAAAGAGAAGGGAGAAAAGGCCAAATGAATAAAGAGCACTTTACTCTTGGCTTTGGACAACAGAGCAACTGCCCTAATTTCTTTTTGTTAGACCGGAGATAATCCAATAATTAGGGCAGCAAATAGCATAACCCTAGCTAAAGCAGTAAAGAACCATCTGGCTTGAATCATTTATGCTTATCCTAGGGATCTGGTTGTCAGAGGTGAGAGGGGGGTGTGGCCTGAGAGTACTTTCGCTCCAGAACTTGGTCCTCTTGTGGGCAGGAGCCAAGATTTCTGTGCTCCCCTGCCTGGGATGTTTGCTCAGCCACTGATGGGATCCAAGCCCAGGGTGGGCTGCTCCTTGAAGGGGGTGGGGGAGCCCAAGCTGGCCCTGGCTCAGCCATACTCCCTAGCTCATTTTGTCAGAGCCCTAGTGGTAGGGGTGTGGCCAGCCTGCAGTTCAGGTGGGGGAGGCTGTGTCTAGGATTGCCTTGGACCACTGATCCCAAGTGAGTTGGTCCCCCCAAGTGAGTTGGTCCCCTGCTGGGACATGTGAGCTCTCTGGGCTCAGGGTCTCAGCCCTGTTCCCTGTCTGCTGCCAGGTCAGTGCCCCATGAGGGACTGCTGAGTTGATGGACTGAAGATGTGGCAGTTGGCCTGAGTTTTGGTATTTCTGGTCCCCTCCTTGCCTGTGGGTTCAGGGATAGCCAAAAGACCAACCAAATTTCTCATATTTGTTGTATGTCATCCAGGGGACCCTTGGTGGCACTCAGAGGGCTGCCTGAAGCTCAGGCAGACCTGAGCCCTGCCCTACTCCCTCCTGGCCTTGGTGTGGAAGGAAAGATGCTGGAAACAGGAACAAGTTTCCCATCCTTCTTCGGAGCCAAAGGGGTGACCTGGGTTGCAGTTAGGGCCTGCCCAAAGGAACAGCGAGTAAGGGGGTGCACTTTGCCTAGATGCCAAGAAGTGGGGGTGGGGAAGATCCAGAGCACAGCCCTGAGGCCAATAAACTCTCTGGACCCACTTTCCCTAAGCTGGCAGGAAACTGGAGGGAGAGGGCAGCACCCACCGCCACGCTGGGGGGTGGGGACAGGGCCCACAGGGCTGTGGTTCAGGCCCAGTGAAAGCGCACAGCAGGTAGTTTCCCCACACAGGCCTGGGCTCTCCCACCTCCGCTGATGGGCCTCTTCTGGCTCACTCCTCCTGCGCCCCCTTAGGTAGGGCGAAGAGAGAGCTGCCACCCTCTCCCTCCTTCCTAGCCCAGTAGGGCTGGTAACCCTTCCCATCGCTTCCAGGGGCACGTTTCATGCTGGGGGTCTCCAGACCCCTGGCCGGAGGCTCTGGTGAGCACCGGAGTCTAGCGCAGCCAACCTCACTGAGCTGGCCCCGGATGAGCCAGGTGGGCTTTGGTGACCCCCGCGCAAGTGACCCCTGCTCCGAAAGGTCCACATCCCCCGCAGGGCTGGCGTTTGACGCGGGTTTTCCAGGTCTGAGAGTGATGTGGATGGGGCTACAGCTGGGCGCGGTCCTTGCAAGCAGCGTTCCCCTCTCCTCACCGATCCCACTCAAACCCATTCCCTCCCGGCTAGCGCCCTCTCCAGCCTCCGTTTCCCCTCCAGGCCCGGGTCGGGTGTGGCAGGCACCCTCAGAGATGGGAAGGGCTCCAGGAGCACCTGCCGGCTGGGCCTCGGCCCCAGGGGACCCCAGCGCTCGTTTACTCACTGGGGCTTGGGGCTCAGCCTCGGGGGGAGGGGGAGGTGCGGGCTGGGGGCCCTTCCTGGCTGGGGGAGCAGGAGTAACAGGTGGACGAAGGCCGGCGGCGGGGGCGAGGGCAGCGGCGGAGGTCCACAGACGCGGGAGGAGGAACCGCCAAGGTTTTTCCAAAGGACGAGCGGCCCCGCAGTCCGCTGGTCTTTGGTCCGCGCGCCAGCAAACCCGCTGCGCTCTGCGGGCCGCGGGGCCCACCAGGAGGCCGGCCTGTTCCCGCCCTTGGCCCCGTCTTCCTGCCGCCCCAGTCCGATCCTCGGCCGGCCCGCAGCGGGCTCCAGGGCCAAGAGCTACCGCGCGGGCACCAGCAACTGGTGTCTCCCCAGGGCGCAGCTCCGCCCTTCCAGGGAACAAAAGCTATTGCCTGCGCCGGAGCTCCGGGTAGCGGGCCGAGAGGGGGTGCGGCGCGGCCTCCAGGGAGCCGGATCCCGGATATGGGACACCCCCAGGGGGAGCCCCCAAACTTCCCACCTCTCCGGGCAGGGTCGAGGGAGGTGTGGGGTTGGGTCTGCAGGACGCGCGGAGAGGGCGCGGATGGGGCAAGGGGGCCGCGACCCAGCGAGGGAGACAACCAGAAACCACAGGGTCCGAGGGGCCAGAGAGGTCAGGGGGCGCGTTAGGAGCCGGCCCATGGGAGGGGGTGCGAAATCAGCGAGTTGGAAACTTACTGCAGTCGTCGGACTCGTAGCCGTCGGCTTCTGGCTCTTCCTCGGGCGGCTTGGCGGGCGGCCGCGCTGGGCTGGGGCCGGGGCTGGGGCCGGGGCTGGCGCCGTAGGCTCCGAAGAGCTGGTCCACGTCCTCGTCGTCGTCGCGGGCGCCGTCGGAGGGGCTGCGCCGGCCAGCGCTGGCCTCGGCCAGGCGCGCGGGGGCGTCCGGGGGCGCAGCGGCGCGGGGCCCTGTAGCGGGGGGCAGGCCCCGCGGGAAGCGGGGGAAATAGTCGGAGATCTGCTTGATGGGTCGGATGGGGCCGGGGCACACGTCGATGGCCATATGCTCTTGTATGCTGATGGTCGCCTTCTCCCCGCGCCGCCGGAGGGTCATGCAGGCAGCGCGGTCCCGCCCGGGCGCAGCCCGGCCTGGTCTGGCACGGCCCCGGCCCGGGGGCGGCTTGACAGGCCCGCTAGGAGCTACGGGGTGTACGGGCGGGCTGCGCCGGCGGCGCCCCAGGACGGCCCTGACGCGGCTGCTACCCGCTTGGCGGCGGCGGGCGCGAGTGAGTGCCAGGGGCCAGCAGGCAGGGGGCGGGCCCAGCCCGCGTCACCCGGCAGCAACCAAGCAGGGTGAGTGTGCGGGCTGCGCGGGCGGTGCGGAGCCGCGCGAGCCGCGCGAGCCAAGCAGCGCCACACTCACTAGCACTCACACCGCGCGTGCTGGCCCGTGACTCGGTGCGCGCACACACACGGGAGGGCAGGGCTACCACTCACGCACGGCCTCAGGACAAGCAGGGAGCTGAGGAGGGACACGCAGGACGCACGCTCCACACGTTCCCGCCTGTGCCAGGACTTGCTGGGTCTGGTTCACTCTCATAGGACACACGCAGCTGTGCAAGGACACTCCAAGCACACACAAGCGTGCGTAGACGCTTGGCAGAGTCCCTGGCTCATATCTGCAGGACACACACACACAAACATGTATCCATACAGAGTTGGTGAGTACACCCCTAACATGACACACAAACAAATGGACAGAGAGGCAGTCGGGGGACTGGCCACAGTCTTCGTGCCCACAAGCATGCCCAAAGGGGCACACAAACACACCACAAAAGTAATCAGGGATTCTGCACAAATAATCAGGGATTCTGCTCCCCCGACCACATCCAGTGGGATACACAGCCATGCTCCTGCAAGTGTGGGCACAGGCTGCTCCCTCAGTAGCAGGACAGGGGCATCCCCCGCTGTCCAAGGTCACTGCTGGCACAGTCTGTTCACACTTCATCTCAAGTCACAAACACTCTGTAAACACAACTTAGTCCCTTGCTTAGCCAGTGAGCAGTTGATGGACCCGACCCATTGGACAGGGTCAGTAGGAACCTTGATCACCAGCTGTGGTCAGGAGCCAGTGAGGGCAGGCAGGGCTGGAGCAGAGGAACCCTGCCCAGGGAGTGATGGCTGAGGCAGTGGTGGAGGGGCAGGGTGTGGTCTGTCCATTGACCTCACATGGTCAGGTAACTAAACAAATCCCAGACAGCTCACCTGGCTGCTGCCCTGCTTTCCGGGAACAGAGCTCTGCTGGGAATGGCTGCTGCTTATACAGGTGTGTCCCCAGCAGGCCCTGGGCATAGAATCCTGAAAACTCTCTGGTTTCTACTGACAGATCAGTCATGCTTATCATCCTGTCTGGGTCCTTTCCTGGATTCTGAATGAGGGGCTGCAAGCCTATGCCCTTCCCTCCACCATAAACCCTATGGAGGGGGAGCAGTGGGGAGCAGAAAATGTCCTCATCACTTCCAGCATCCTGAAAGATGGTTTGATCTCTCTGATCCTCAGTTTCCTCATCTGTGAAATGGGGCTAATTTAAACCTCATGGCCCCATCTATCACAGAGAATGACAGATAAGAGGTGCTCAACAGGAATGCTTTCTCTTTTCCTTTCCCTGGGGAGATAAGACTCACTGGTGGGAAGTGCCCAAGAACCATGTTGTTTCATGGGAAGTTCTACACTGGGTAGTGAAGGTCACTATCCACCGTTGAAAACCATGGTATATACAGGAATTTTTGAGGGTGTCATCTCATTGATTCCTTATACAACCCCATGATATAGGCAGGGTTTACTGTTCCCATTTTGCAGTGAGGAAATTAACGCTTAGACTCAATAACTTGCCTTGGGTGACTGCTAGCTGGTGGCAGAGCTGGCATGAGAACCCAGGTGTCCTAACTTGCTGAGGCTTCCATTCCTCCTCCCTAGCCTCTCCCTCCTCATCCCTACAAAGCTCTAGGGATCAGAGCTCAGCTGGAAATGCAGGTCAAACCTTGTTCCCTAAATCTCCTTCTGAGGCTTCTTGGATGGGGACAGCCCAAACTGAGGAGGAAGAAAAGGGGAGAGTGAGAAGGCCAAGAGTACTCAGGGGTTACAATGGGAATGAACCAGCCTGCCGGGCTCCTAAGGACAACCTGGGGTTCTGATGGGAGAAAAATTCAGCCTTCCAAGAGTCAAAAGCCAAGGGAAGAAGCAGGAGAGCCTGGAAGCCCAACACAATGGGTTTCTCATTTTCAGGAATGCTTATGGGGATTAGTCCTTTAATAGTCACAGAATGACTTCCTCTGTGCCAGAGGTGGCTGCCTCACTAAGCGATTATGTAATGACACAGGGTGTTAAAATACAGACACTGAACCATAATTCTTTCACTTGAGGAATAAGAAGAATGCTGTCATCATCTAACAGAGGGAGAAACTAAGGCTTCAGAACATTAAGTGACTGGGAATGAGAGCATAGATATTCTAGCCTCTGACCCTGTGTTTTTTTGACATCAAATCTATACCCAGTCCTGGCTGGTGTGGTTCAGTGGATTGAGTGCTGGCCTGTGAACCAAAAGGTAGCCGGCCAGTTCAACTCCCAGTGAGGGCACATACCTGAGTTGTGGGCCAGGTCCCCAGCTGGGGGTGTGTGAGAGGCAACTACACATGGATGTTTCTCTCCCTCTCTTTCTCCCTCCCTTCCCCTCTTTCTAAAAATAAATCCCATGTTCACTGGGGGTTGGGACAGAAGGGGGCTGACAGCTCCATCCTGGCCTTTTGGAGGAGCAGCTCATGGTTCTTGGCTCTGCAGGTAATGGCTCTGGGGAGGGTCCAGAAGAAGTGGGACACAGGTCTGAGACTCCAAAGCACAGAACTGGGGACCTAGGATGCTGGCTGGAGGCACATGGGCCATATGTCAGATCAACCTCTGGCAGGGGGTGGAGTTGAGAGCCTCTCTGAGGTCTGAGTCCTTTAGCTCTGAGTCTAGCTGAGATGGGCAGGTCCCTGAGGGGGTGGAACTGGTGTTATCTTGGCAGGTGTGCAGTTTCTAGAAAGAATGTGGGCTGGGGAGTCAGGCAGGCTTGGATTTAAAAGCCCGTGTCTCCCTCCTCCTGTGTCTGACTTCACTTAGGCCCTCAGTCTCACCTGTACAGTGGAAGAGGCCATAAAACGTCATGAGAATTGGATGTGAAGACAGATAGCAAGTTCACCGTGTAGCGCTGGGCAATCAGTGAACGTAATTTTCTTACCTCTTCCTTCCTGGTGCCAACCACCATCATACGCCCTGTGCCTGCCTCACTTTCTTTGCCAGTGAAGTGCAGTTGGATGCTCTCTCTCTCTCTGCTGCAAGGACCAGGTGAGGATGCAGGGGAAAGTGCATTGAGAAGTGAATGCCCGTGCCAAGCTCGGGGCACCAGTTGGCATATGGCGGGGGGGAGGGGTCTTGAAGCAGCTGGACATGTCCACACAACATCAGTCATGTTACCTCTAGTTCCCATGCCGGGTAGGCAGCTAGGCATTTTGAACCAGCCCTTGGCAAAGTTAAGTTAAGAGCCTGTTCTTGGTCAGAACCCTTGGGAACCCTATGCCCTTGTTTTTTCCCCAGATGCTTTCTCCCAGGCTTCTAAGCACCACCCTCCCACCCCCAGCACCCCACAAAGGTAGGAGTGGGTTCTGGAAGGATGGTCCTGGCATCTGGACCAATAAGACACCTATTACTAAGATCTCAGGCTCTTACCTCATACCCACTGACTTAAAAATGTTCATGAAGACTCTGGGGGCATCTTATCAAGCACCCGTGGATTATTTCATATACAATTATTTTGATGAGAATTGCTGAACTAGAAGGTGCTAATGGTTTAATACAGTGATTCTCACCTGTTTTGCTGCCTCCACACTGTTCTATGTGCAACACGGTCGGGTGTGACTCAGAGTCTCTAGAGCACTTTGGCAAAATGCCAACGGGGAGGTTGATGAATCCTGCTTTGGGCGTTATGACCCGTTTCCTGGCTATGAACCACCAGTTAAAGCTTTTCTTTCCAGTAGGCGACAAGCCTTTTAGAGGAAATGACCTTTACCCTGCACTTCGCTGGATGTCCTGGGTTGGCACCCCTGGCTGGTGCCTGCGTGCCCTGGGAAGAAGGGCCCGCCCTGGCCAGGGCCTAATGTGTACCCCAACTTCCAACCCTTCCTGATTACTGGCAGACTTCTTGGCATGCTTCACTGATACGATCTTCTCTACTTTCATAGCAATTTCTAGCCTAGAGGCGGGGCCGACGAAAGAATTCCAAGCACTTGCTGTTTGATGAGAGGCCCCTGTCCACTCATTTCTTTATGAATTGACATTTTAACACCCATTTATTGAGCACCTACCCTGTGACAAACCAGGTGCTGAATTCTGCTGAGGGCCCAGGGATGAACGAAGCTCCATTTTCTTTTAGATTCCAGTGACAAAGGGCAAATCAGGATGGGACATGAGAGCTATTCACTTTGGCTGGTCACTGCCTCTTCCAGGGCCGGGCCATGGCCTTGGCACGGGAAGCAAGGTGGAGCGCCAACGTTAGCAAATCAATGTAAAAGTTCGCAGTATCCCCTGTGGTGGCTAAGAGGCAAATTTGATGTATTAAGTGATATTAAAAATGCAGCTCTTCCTGATAATTTATTATGTACATTCTCATAAACACTCGTCACAGTACATTTACTAGCACTAGTCCTACCAGTGGGGAGAAGTTAACACTTACCGAATGACTGTGTTTTGTAGACAGCAAATACCCTTGGAGCAGCTGTGATGAGTTAAATGGCTCCAAGACATGCTCAACTTCTCCCCCACACCCCAGGGATACCTGTCCAGTGGTTTGCAGAGCACAGGTGTGCGACCCCTATCTCACTTACCGCCCAGGCTGCCCATGTGAGCAAAGGGAGGCCTATGGAGACGGTGGACCTGGCCCAAGTCGCACAAGGCAGAGCTGGAGCTCACACTCAGGGGCTGTCTCTCCCACCACACAGGCCGTGGTCTGGGTTACTGGAACAACAGAAAGAGGTCAAGGTGAGGGGCCCATCTGCCAGGAGGGGCTTAGCCCAGGAGCAGGCTGCTTCTGACTGGAGATCACATGCCCGGGAGGAATGATGCTGATCCTTAGGGGAAGCTCCAGAAATAACCTGGTGGAGGACAAGGGGTGTCGCCTGAGGCTTAGGCGACAGCATGGGTGAGGCATTGTCTTGTTCAAAAGCCTTGCAACAGGATTGAACATCTCCGCATTATGAACAGGTTAGGATGGGTAGGAGCTCTGACTGGCAATTTGGAAACCCAGGGCCAACAGCCACGAATGTTGCCTCAAATAGATTTGAATTACTAATGCAAGTCAGTACGTATTAACAATGCAAATGGTGGCCTCTAATTTGAACTCATTTTACTTAAAAAAAAAAAAAAAGATTTTATTTGTTTTTAGAGAAAGGAGAAAGAAAGCAAGAGAGAAAAACATTGATGCGAGAGAACATCAGTTGCCTCTCCCATATGCCCCAATTGGGGACTGGACCTGCAACCCAGGCAGGGCTCATTTTGTTAAACTTATGAAATATTGTCCTGGCCGGCATAATTCAGTTGATTGGGCGGCATCCCATAAAGCAAAAGGTCACCGGTTTGATTCCCAGTCTGGGCACATGTCTGGGTTGTGGGTTCATGCCTGGATAGGGCACACGCAAGAGGCAACTAATCTGTTTCTCTTCTTTCTCCCTCCCTTCCTCTCTTTCTAAAAGTAAAATCTTTTTAAAGAGTAAAATAAATTTATTAAATATTTAAATCATACCAAAAAGGCCTAGGGTATGATTTAGACTGCTCATACCCACCAGCCAGCTTTAAAAAAAAAATTAATGTTCCTCTAAAATTTAAACCTATAATTACCATGTTACCCAACAATTCCATTCCTAAGTATCCACCAAAAGAATCGGAAGCAGGGACTCAGGCACTTGTACAATTATGTTCATTGCAGCATTATGCGTAATGGCCCAAAGGGAAACAACCCAAATGTCAATTAACAGATGAATGGAGAAACAAATGTTGTATATCAAGTGCAATGTTGTCCAGCCCTAAAAAGGAACAAAGTTCTGATGTATACTACACTTTAGATGAACTTTGAAAGCACATTAAGTGGAATAAGACACAAAAACACAAATATTGTATTATTTCACTTATATGAAATTTCTAGAGTAGGCAAACATATATAGAGAAAAGAAGAGGTTGATAGGAACTAGGGTGGGGGGAGGGGAGAATGGGGAGTCACTGTTTAATGAGCACAGCGTTTGTTTGGGGTGATGAAGAAAAAGTTTTGGAAAGAAATAGCGATAGTTGCATTGAATTGTATACATAAAAATGATTAAAGGTGCCGGCCTGCAAACCCAAAGATCGCTGGTTTGATTCCCTAGCCAGGGCACATAATCAGGTTGCAAGCCAGGTCTCCAGCCAGATGCGTGGCTGGAGGCAGGTGAAAGGCTACCATACACTGACGTTTCACTCCCTCTCTGCCTCTCCCCCTTCCCCTATCTCTAAAAATAATAAATAAAATCTTTAAATAAAAATAAATAAATGAAATTTTCAAAAAACGATTAAAGCAGCAAATTTTGTGTTATATTTTACAATTAAAGCAAAACATCACAGCCCTGGCTGGGTACTCAGTTAGTTGGAGTGTCATCCCATAGATTGAAAGGTCATGGGTTTGATTCCTGGTTGGGACACATACCCAGGTTTCTGGTTCGATTCCCGGTTGGGGCGTGTGCAGGAGGGCAACTGATAGATGTTTATCTCTCTTTCTCCCTTCCTCTCTAAAAGCAATGAAAAAAATAATAATAATGTCCTTAACTGTGAATGAAAAAAAATTTTGAAATCCCCCAATATTCCTTCTCCATCTACTGCTTACTCCAGAGGCAATCACGATCTTGAATTTGATAAGCATTACTCCATGCATTCAGTTTTACATTTACTCCATAGGTATGCATCTATTAACCATATATGGTATTGTTTTGCATGTTTCAAACCTTCATGTAAATGGCAGCATACTGTATACATCCTCATTTCAGCTGAGGTTTTTCACTTACCACTGTTTGTGAGACTTATTCCTGCGGATACGCATAGCTATTGTCCATTTGTTTTCATCACTGTTTAATAGTCCACTTTGCCTGCATCATAATTGGTCTCTCCTGCCTCCTACTGTTGCACATTGAGGTTGATTCCCACACATCGCTGCTATAAACCTGATGCAATGGATATTCCTGTCTCCTGGCCCACGTGTAGGAGAGTTTCTTCACAGCTCCCTGACAGGGACCCATTGGCTCAAAAGACATGTGTATCTTTAGCTTTACCAATTAGTATCAAATGGCTCTCCAAAGTGGTTCTGACCGTTTCCATTCCTGCCAGCCATGTATGAGAGTTCCAGTTCCTCCACACCTTCCTCCATACTTGGTAGTGCCAGGCTTTGAACTTTCGGTGGACTGGTAGGTGTGAAAGGGTATCTCATTGTGTTTAACTTGTTTTTACTAACTAGTTGCTGTTGCAGTTTTTCCTACTAAGGGCAAGCATGCACTGCCAATAGATAAATACAGCAAATTGAAAATTGAAGATATGTTGATACTCTAATGCACTAAAATCCTTTCATCTCAGACATACTATTAAATAAAAGAGGCATAAGACAGTGTGTTCCCTTTGCACATAAATAGAAGAATATATACGTACACCTATGTATCTTTTTATAAGCATAAAATACCTCTGAAAGAATAAACAGGAAACAAAAATAGTCCATCTGGGAAGGGAACTGGAAATAGGGAAACTTTTCTGTCCTGTACATTTTGAGCACAACCATGTGGGAGAGAGGTTACCAGAGGTTTGGGGGTGGGGTGGGGTTATTAATGGCTTCTGTCGGGGGTGCTGAACATGTCCTGGAAATGGGTAGTGGTGATGGCTGCACAGCTTCATGAGTGATCTTAACCCACGGAACCATATACTGGAAAATGGTTAAAATGGTAAATTTTATGTTATGTATATCACCACAACAAAAAAGTAGGAGAGACTAAGCCCACAATCAAAATAAATGTGTAATTGCACTATTAAAAATAATAATTCAAAGAGGGATCTTGAAAGTTCTCATTACAAGAAAAAAGGTTGAGACTATGTGACAGACATCACCTAGACTCACTGCGGTAACCCTTTCACAACAGATTCTGATATCAAATCATTGTTTATATACCTGAACCTAAGTATGTCAATTATACTTTAATACAAAATTATTATTATGTAAGTCACTGTCGGAATCTCTGGCCCCTGAGACAACCCTAATTCTAGCTCCACAGTGAGGATGGTGGGAGCTGGGACCAGGACGAGGGTCCACCAGGCAGCACACACCCCCCGGGGCTGTGACTTCCACACGGTGGAAAGCCCGGCTCCTGAGTTGTCAGGTTGGCCCAGTACCTGTCTAGCTCCCCACCAGGACTTTTGTCCCCATCAGCCTGGTGGGCTGGGTGTCCCACACAGATCTGAGCTTGCCCTCACATCTCCCTTCCACTGCTGCCTTGCTCTCAGCCCTGTGCCCCATGCCTGAGTCCCGGATTCTCTGTAAACAAGAGCTTTGGTGACCTGTTCCCCGACCCCCGTCATTTCATCCAGCCTGGCCTTTTTCCATCCCTTGGCCGCAGAGTCCTCCCAAATCCCTTTGAGGCTCCTACAAACTTGCTGGGCCCCAGCCCCCACTGTCCCCTCCCTGCCATTCTGGTGGCTCTTGATGCCTCTGCCAGCCAGCACAATGGCCCCGTCCCACACCTTCCTGATGGCTTCATTTCAGCCAGCATCTCCCAGGGCCACCCTGGGCCCTGCCATGCCCTGCGGCCAAACTACTTCCTAAATCACAGGTGCAGCTCAGGCAGGATGGGGGATCGGATACCAGAGAGGGGGCACCTAGTCCATGGGACAGAACATCACTCACTTTCTCCTGCTGCCACTGACTGCTCCCCACCCCCAGGCATGCACTGCCACCAGCCCCAGGCCCTCTGGGAGTCCCAGGATCTGAGGGACAGTCTGAAGGTCTAGGCCCCAGCGAAAGCCCAACCCACAGCCATGCAGGCCCTTGAAGTGGCATTCCCTAAGCTCTCTCGCTGCTGAGCCAGTTTCTCAGATGGGACCTGCATTATCAGTCACGAAAAGTCTCTCTTTAAAAAAATCACCTTGCTTCAAAAATGCTTGAAGTATGATTTAACAATATCTATGGTGGGAATTGATGTGCTGGTTATATTTCTCTACTGCTCATTGAAATCAACATATAATTGTTACAACAAAATATTGTGTTAAGTAAACAAGGGTAAGTCAATTCCTCAGGGTCTCCTAACTAGAAAGAGGCAGAATTTACATCTGAGCCCAAGCAATCTGGCTCCAGAATCCTTGCCCTTGACCATCTCCAGCCCTGATGCGTTCAGCCCTGTCACCCCTGGGCTGTGACAGTTACTCTTGCCCCAGCTGCCACTGACAGGGTAAGTGTGCCGTACATACTAAGCTGAAGAGGACAGAGCACAGCTCTTTGAAGGTCTGGGAGGGGGATGAGCCTGGCTGAGCTTTGCCTCTGCAGCATCTGCCAGCGCTGGGCCAAGCCTCCCCACCACAGGGCAGCGGCCCGGACCCCCATCAGGGCCAGCCCTCCTCAGAGAACCTGGGGCCTGAGTCTGGGTAGCAGCAGCAGCAGCAGCCCCACCCCACTGCCAGGTCCCAGAGCCCCCGGCTCCAGTCCTCAGCAGCCAGGCCAGAGCCAAGCCTTGGCCCCAGTCCTGAAACTGGAAGGCTGAGAAAGTTAGGCTGGCGAAGTGGGTAGAGGAAGGAGGGGTTCCATGCAAAGGATCAGCGTATGCTAAGGCCTAGCTCAAGAGTGGTATGTTTTCAGAACTGCTGTCACTGAGCTGGGGTGGTACATCTGGGGTGGGAAGGGGGCCCTGCAGGGGTGCAGAGAGGAGGTCAAGTGGCCCAGCTGAGCACCACACACACACACCCCTGGGTGCCGAAGACCCCAGCATTCACTGTATCTATATTTAGAGTCAAAGACTCCAGGGTAGTGAAGGATCCTCTCAGCTTAGTTAGGCAGCCCCTCTCCCATGGGACAGCCCGGTGCCCCAAACACCCACAGAACAGGCCCTCACTTGCCAGACCAGTCAGTCCACTCTTATGCTGCCTCCAGCACCCTGCTCAGGTGGTTTTCCCATGGTGACCCCTCAAGACCATGTCTTAGTCACATCACGGGGCTATCGCACTTTTCCTGTATGTCTCCCCAACAGTGGTAAATTTCTTGAGGACCTGGAGGGGACTGCTTGATCTCTGTGGCCTTAGATTCCCCATTGTTTGTGGGGAATCAAACAATGTGCTTCCCAGGCCCCTGGGAGGTTCCCAGGACTCCCTCCCCCACGCCCCCACCCCGTTCCCTGAGCCCTGGCTGCAGGCCCAGAGGGGCACCTGAGAATCAGTCCTGTTCCCAGGGCTCTGAAGCTGGGGGGCAGTCATAACCTTCCACAACCACCGCACATCTTTGTTAACAGAAAAACCTAGGTCCAGAGGGGTGACCTGGCCTATCCTAGGTCACATGGCAACTTTGAGGCAGGGCCAAGGCTTGGGGGTCTGCGCTCTGCCACCCACCCCCCAGCTCTGAGGCTGAGAGCTGGGAAGCTGGTTCTGCCTTTTCCTGCTTCTGGAAGTCTTGGAGCACAGCCTCTGCCTCAGGGCCTAAAGCCCACCTCAGTCAGGCTAGCAGGGGCTTCCTGGAGCTGCTCCCTGGGTCTTACCTGGGTTCTGTGAGCCTTGAGGGTGGTGGTGACTGCACCTCAGTGCCCTCCCACAGGGCCTTGGCAGAGGATACTCAGATTTCTTCATCTTACTTCCCTGCCCAAGCCCAGTGATTTTAGCTTAGGTCTCTTCAGGGCCTTTGCACTAGCCAGCAACTTCTCCAAATACCATGGCACCGAATCATGTCATGTGGGGCACGTTCTCACCTTTTAGAGCTCAGGTCAGCTGCGTTCAGGCCTGTTTATTGTTTGTGTCTTTGGGGTCAGGGACCTAGCACAGTGCCTGGCCTCTGGCTGATTCTTTTCACCAGGGGTTGAAGCAAGGGATCTAAGCACACAAACAGCCCAAGCCAGTCAGGCCCAGCTGTGCTGGCACTGTCGGGGAGACCTCAGAATTGGGGATCGCCTCTGGGTGGAAGGAGGGAAGGAAGGCCCTGCCAGCTACTCCTCCCTGCCTTCTCTCCCACTCCAAGCAGGCGGGTGTCCTTGGAGACAGCAGCATCCAGAATGGGGGGCGGGGGGGAGGATTGCAGGAGCAGAGGGCCATCCATCAGCCAGAGATGTGTAGATTCTAGTTAACCAGGGATGCTGTCTGAGGCCCCTTTGCCCAATGTCTGCCTGGTGCTCCAGGTGTCTGGGAGTCTGGGGGGCAGGCTGAGGGGCCACTTCAGCCTACCTGTCCCCATGGGGACTGGGGGCAACCAAGACAACTACAGGGGCATCCTGGTTGAAGAGTGGGGACCAAGGCAATGTTTCACGCCCGCCGCTTCCCTTTTCTTCAGGCACTTGGGTGTGTTATCCCAGAAGTGTCCAATTAACTTATATAATCCTTACTCCATCTTGCAAGGCAGGGCATCATTTAGTTTGGAATCACTTTGAATTTCAATATACAAGAGTATAGAGATGAGCATAACAAACGCCAAAACATACCCACCAAAATGAACATTTTCATTCTTTTTTGGAGAGGTGCTTTAACTCAAAAATGTAAATTATAACATAGACATTTGCATAAAGCACAGATGCGCTGTATAATGAAGAGTTATAAATCGAACAGCAGTGTGATCACCCCATGTCCTCACAGAAGTCATGAAGCATAAAATGGCCACGCCCACCCCTTGCCACCTGTGACCCAACTGCCTCTTCACTCACTCCCCTGCTCCTGCATATCCTAATTTTTTTTTTTTTATTGTTGTTGTATTACATCCATCCTCTTTTTGCTCCCCTCTGTCCCCCTCCCCACCTGGTATCCTAATTTTCATGACACCATTGCTTAGCTTTCTTGATCTTTACAAAACATAAATACAATAACACATTACAGATAAAAATGTCCCTTCTTGAGTGCCATGCCCACCCCAGGGGACAAGCGTAATCATGAAATGAATTTATATCACTCCAGGCTCCTTGTGACATTTCAACTATGCCTGTTTGTATCAGAGAGGAATTGTTTTATATAGACTGGACTTTTCATAAGTGGCATCAATACTGCGTGTAATATTCTGAAACTTGCTTTTTCACTTAACTCTAAATGCTTTATAAAAACAGCTTTATTGAGGTCTAATTTATACACCATAAAATTCAGCTGTTAAAAGTGTAAGATTTAACGATTTTTAGTCAATTTACAGTTGTGCAACCCTCAGCACAATCCAATTTTAGAACATTTCCATCCCTCCTAAAACGTCTAAATGCTTTTATGTTTTCTGTCTTTGTCTCTAAATGCCTCTTGATATGCATTTTAATAACTGCCCCTTATTAAACTCCTACGTTGTGCCAAGCACCGTTCTAAGAGCATTCCATATATCACTCATTTAACCCATCTCCGAGAGGTGAGTGTTCTTAGTGACAGTGATGGGGTGATGGAGAGGGTGAGAAACCCTTCCAAGGTCACAGTGCAAAACACCAACAGAACAGGTTATGTCCAGCCCCTGACCCACAACTGAACAGTGCCACCATACTGCTGCTCCAAGTCTGTGCATCATGTCCGCTCTATGGTGTGTCAGGCAAACATTTTCACCCCCAAGATGGGAAACTGAGGCGCAGAGCCGCCGAGTGCCTTTCTTGGTACCCCTGGGATAGGAAGTAGCAGAGCCGGGATCTGAATTCACAGCGACACCCAGGCCCCCCGGCCCCTCTGTTGTTTTCTCTTTCACTACAGCGAAGGGAAAGCGGGCGAGACCGGAGGAGGAGGATGGGTGGTAAGGGAGAGAGAGGTGTCAGAGCCAACTTTTAAACCCTTTTGTGCTCATCATACCAGGTCTGTCCTGAAAGTATCGAGTGCAAACTACTTTAATTACTTTGACACATTGGCTTGATCCGTTCAGGACGGGCCTTGCATGTGCGTGAGTGCGCTGACATGTCTGCACATGCACATGTACTGGTGCTGTGTGCACATACCTGAGCAGGTGCACGAGTTAGCACTCGTGCATAGCGTACGTGCCCGCAGCTGTACACGCACTCAGCTGACCAGAGCTGGTGTTCAGAGGTCCTTTGAAGAGATGGTCAGTGTGTATGTCCACGTGTGTGTGTTGGGAGGTGGGGGGTTCAGCCAGCCTTGTGGGAGCCCCTGGTGCCCCTCTGTCAGGGTCCAGGCCTGAGAAATGTCCTATCACGGGTGGGCCCCTCGCTGCTGGGAAAGCTTGGCCTCTGTACCCACAGCCTCTCTTCTGCCCACGTGCCTGCTGAGGGCCTTCGCTAAGTAGAGTGTGAGCGCCAGGAAAATGGCTGGGGGTGATCTCCAGGGACTTCACCGAGAAGCCCTGGGGCCAGCCCAGCCTCGTGTAGCCAGGAGTTGAATCCATAGTGTCTCTGTTTCATTGGCCTGATGCTTCCCCTCCCCGAAGATCATTCCTGTATCTGGAGCCATTTGAACCTACACAGCCCGGCGAGGGGCTGTGGCAGCCTCATCAGGAAAGCAGTAGCAAATGTGGGGTGAGCACGTGCGGTGTGCCAGGCACGTATCTTTACCGCCAGTCCAAGAGGTTCACGTGGTGACCACCACCATTTTAAAGGCGGGGAAACTGCGGCACAAGGCCTTCTGTGGGATCCTACAGCTAACGGAAGTAGGTTCCAGATTCAAACTCAGGCTGTGTCTGGCCACCTGGTGAGAGAAACACCCGGCCCTGACCAGCGCAACAGTGGCCGCCTTCAACCTGGAACCCAGTAGTCATATCGAGCCTCAAGCCTTGGTGGTTCACAAAAACTGGTAAGATAGGTGGGTGATGACGTTTTTACCCAGCTATGCAAAGTGGGAAAAACAGAGGGCAACTTTGTCCGTTTTTCACAAAGTCCTTTAATTTGAAAAAATGGTCTTTTTAATTCTTAATTCTTTTTTTTTTTTCTGAAATAAGGGTGATACTATACCATGGTTATGATTTTACAGTCTTAGTTGGCAAGACAGGAATGGGAGTATGTGAGCCCCCAAATCCGGGGGAGGTTTTTCTGGTTTATGGGTCCCTTAAAGTTTGGGCCCCTTTGGGGTGCCTTCCAGTTGGCTCAACTTAGCCTGGAACTGGGACTTCTTTTGTGTCTGTCCCCTCTAGATTTGTATTTGTATTTGCCAGAACAATGTGGTTGAGGAAATCCTAGCCGGGACGTTTGAACTCTTTCTACTACCACCTCCAATTGTGGACTGAGTTAACAACAACATGGGGGAAAACTTTTTCCTCCAGCAGTCAAACTTCAAGGCAACTTCAACCTGGGAATTCAGCCAGTTCCGGAAAAGTGAAGGAATCAAAGGCCTTTGAACAGTAAAAAAAAAAAAAAAAAAAAATGTCCTTAGAACAGAGCTCGAGCGGAGCTTTGGTCTTACTGCAAATTAAGAACAGTGATTGGGTGAAGTTTATCTCCTTCCACCAGCCAACCTGTCTCCCCAAGGGCCTGGGCAGCAGATTGGAAGGAGGCTGGGAGGGCCGTCTGGGGCCCGCCTGTTAATAAGAGCATTTTGGGGAGGAGGCAGCAGCCCGACACCCTGAGGCTGTTTAGTGTAAACGCAAAGATGTCTCCTCACGCCCACAGCACCCTGAGCAGTCCTGCCAAGTTTACAAGGCGCTTCCATGTTGATCTGGAAAAGAGGGGCGCTCCTTCCACATTTCAGAAAGATTTTCATAAAACTGGCTAAAAAGCTCTCATAAAACCAAAACGAAATCGAAACAGGCACGGGAAAGGATCCACTTCATTGATCTGGAAGCTCTGTGAGAGTGGAGAGCAGTACAGGGTGAGCGCCCTGGCGGGGGTCGGATAGGGCCCCTCAGAATCTCCTCTATTATGCAGGGGCAGGCGCTCCCCTCTGGGAGATGCCCCCTGGGATGGACCTGGTAACCCAGATGGTCGCAGGGTCACGTGTTCAATGGCAGTTCCCACTGACCCTGCTGCAGATTGTGCCCAGAGTCTGGTAGCTATTCTGTGCCCCTCTGATCCGGGGGAGTGGGCATAGCCAGAAAGTCAGAGGATTCGCTGCCTTTAGCACAACGAGGCACAATCAGGAGCGCTGGTCGGGAGCATTAATGTAGTCCTCATTAATGTTACCTCCAGGAGTCGCAGGGAGTTGTGTGACTTGTCTAAGGTCACCCAGCCAGCTGGTGCCGGAGCTGGGAAGAGAACACAGCTTTGACTCCAGGGCCTGGGCTTTCTGCCCTTGATTATCCAGCCTCTTTAGCCAGCTGGTGGCAGGTCCCGCTGCTGCTCGGAGCTTCCAGGGAGGACACGCCTGCTTGGGGCCAGCTGTGTGCCCGGCCTGGGATTGACCTCGCACTCCCCCTTCCTCCGGGGCTGCACTGACAGCGGCAAGCAGAATGCTTTCATTTCTCTTTCCCCAGATACCAGGTTTGACACCTCCAATTTCTACTGCGATCACAGTGTTTTCTGAGTCAAGCAAGGTATAAGGAAAATTGCTCTTTCCCTGGAATAATTTATCATCTTGTTATTTCCATTAGCTGACGCTGCTTGAGTCTACGCCGTGCTGAGCTGTTTGAATTCCCAAGCTTGGAAATGCCTGGGTCGGGCGGGAAATGCTGCTCCTGCCCAAGGAGCAGATGTGAAGCAGATGGGGGCAGGAAGGGGGCACATTCTGGTTTCTTTCTGCCTCCAGAGGTGGGTGTTCCACAGGGCTCCGCTGGGCTAATGGGTAGGGGTGGCAGAGGCCTTCTGGGACCTATAGCCAGGGTTCCCGAGGAAGGCAGAACCATTGGCAGGAATGGGGAAGGTTCCATGAAACGAGAGGACTCCTAGACCCACGCTCTGGACTGGGGCCCAGAGCGAGGATGCCTGAGAATGCCGGTTTCCATTTGCGACAAGTTGAATCTCCTCGGGAGACCATGTGGATGAGTCCACAGTTTAAGGGAAGGGATCTCGGTTCAAGTCCTTGCTCTGCCACTTGCTGGTTGTGTTTTCTTCTGTGAGATGTTTCACCTCCCCCAACCTCAGTTTTCTCATCTGTGAAGTGGGGAGAACCATGTCTACCTCCTAGTGTCATGAGGACTAATTAATGTGGAGTGTGTGAAGGGCTTAGTCCAGCATCCAGCATGTGACTCATAGGTCAGCTGCTTAGGGTGATAAACTCCTAGTTTGCCTGGGAACTTCTGGTGTTGGCATGGAAGGGCCTACTTCCTGGGAAGCCCCCTTTTTTTGTGGGGGAACTGGGATGGTAGGTTGTCGTGGCTGCAGTCTCCATGCCCCTCAGATCCAGCAGAGGAGCCTTCAAAGTCCATTTCAGTGTCCTGGTGAAAGCCCATGTCTAGCTGAGTTTTCTGCAAAATCCTGGCATGTTTGATTCACCTCTGGCTCTGAAATCTTGCTCTGGCTGAGTTAATGCTGTGTTGGGTGGTAGATCTGAGTTTTCAGGTACAATATCCTGAACTGTAGAGATTCAAATGTGTACTTTGGCCCCTTTGTCTCCCAAACCCACCTCCCTAAGGCATCTGGGTGTGCAGCAGACCTTGGCCACGGTTAGGTTGGAGTGAGGAGCAGCTACGTCACTGCAAACATGGAACATGACAGATGGGTCCATCAGCCTCCCCCACAGGGGCTATGGCCATGTGGGGGCTGCAGGGGCTTCACTTGGGTGCCCCTTGCTTCATCCCATCCTGTGACTTTACCCTCTGACCTCTCTTCCTTTCTTTAAACCCCCATTCATTTCTAATATCTCTTTTGTTGCTTTGGCCTTGGTCGAATTGTGTTCTCAGGATCACCCACAATCAGCCTTAAAAAGTTTTCTCAATAAAGATAGTTCCCTTCCCAAGAGGAACTGTGGGGGTCAGGCGTTGGGATAACAGCAGGTGTGTTTCACATGGAACTATGTCCAATGATCTGTTTAGATGTGGAAGGCCCTGACTCTGGGAAAGGCCACAATGGGGTGTGTCCCAGGTTGGGAAGACCACTCATCTTGGGGGTTCTGGGCTCCCGGTGATTTCTCTGGAATGCTACGGTAGGTTTGATGGGTAGAATTTATGAGTTTTAAGGTGGGGGCAGGAGACATTGTGCAAACTCTGGTGTGGGGGTTGCTGAGGCAGGCTGGGTGGCGTGTGGAACTAGGATCCTGACGTGGGTCCCCGCCACGGAGCCTGGCTCAGCTCTCAGTGGCTGGAGCTGGAGCCGCTGGGGTTGAGTGACAGCTTCCTTCCTGACTTCTACCTTTGACAGGCCTGGTGTTCCAGGCTTGGTGTCGCCCCACAGCCCAGGACAGAGATGCTCCAAAGGCACAGGCCTTCCGGGCCAGGGGTCCCTGACCACCACTGATCTATCCTCTTATTTACCAGGGAAACTGAGGCGCATGCTGACAAGGTGGTCTGTCGAGGGGCACACACTCTGGAGGCAGCAGAGTTGAGGAGAGGGAATGCATGCCAGTGATTTATGTAAAAATTCTTCTATGTGAATTAATTTAAATTCTGATCTGCATACATATTTAGGGTTGGCTAATTAACATGTGAAGTAAACCAGTTAATCCCCATCTGCAAAACCTCTTCAGTTGCTTTATTAGCACTGGGAATGCTGCCATGATTTTGAGGGGTGGGATCTGTGAGCTTTAAGGTGGGGGGCAGGAGACATTGTGTAAACTCTGGTGGGTGGTGCTGAGGCAGCCTGAGGGTGAGGGCCACACGGAGCTGGGACCCCGACATGGGCCCTCACACCTTCCACACCCCTCAGCAGGGTGAGCCAGGCTGGTGGGCTCTGGGGCCCAGGCAGTGTGTGAACCGCTGGGGGCAGGCAGGCCAGGCCTTGCCTGAAGGCGAAGGTGGCGAGGTGTGGCCTGGTACTCCATTAGGGTACCAACTGAGGCCCAAAGACTGGGTCCTCAGCAGCCAGGACTTGCTTCAACATCCCCTCTTTACTGGGGGCCAATCAGCTGCTATAAATTGAGTGAGCCCGGGCAGGGTACCCCACAGCTTGTAGGAACTGTGGGCTCTAGATACATTGGCTTTTCTCTAGGGATGGAGAGAAGATGGACCCTGGAACTGGGACTGTTTCCATCCATCTGTCCATTCATCTACCCTCCCTTAGGACAGCAGTCCATCCTTCCGTCCATCCTCTCAGAGGTATTTCAGAGTGCTGGTCCACACATAATATCCACTCACCTACCTCTCCATCCATCTGCTCAACCCTCTATTACCCCACCCATCCTTCCATCCCATCCTCCCTTCCTTCCTCCCTCAACCCTCTACCCCGTCCCCCTACCCATCTGTCAATCCCGCAATATCTCTTGGCAGTTAACCAGGGATTTAAAGAAGAACGAGACACAACTCCTGCCATAAAGGAGCCTGCAAGGAAGAGAAACTCCAGGGAACCCAGCTCTGCCACACGCCATCTAGAAGCAGAGCCAGGCAGCGTGCAAGAGACTGATCAGAGTAGTCCTGTCCCCAGCTTTAGGTTCCCTCTTTCCTATTCCACAGCCTGGTAGAAAAGTGGTAAAGGTGGCAGCAGGGAGGGAGGGAGGGAGGGAGGAGTGAGAGGCCTCACTTGTCAGCAGCTCAGCAGGTACAGTCAGACTTAAAATGTCCCCAAAGAGCATCTGCTGAGAGGCAGGGGGTGAGCACACTGAATTATTTCTCCCGTAATTGGCACTGAAGAAGCTGCGGGCATCCTGGGGTCCGCGTTAAAGAGCTCGGAGCGTCTGTCTCCGTGAAGACTCGGGCGGGCGTGTCCAGGCTCTTCCAGCTCTCTCCTGCCCTCCCCCTGCCTGCCTGTCTTTCCTGCCCCCTCTTCACAGTCAGGATGGGGAGACTGGGGGGTGAGGGGGCTTTCTGCACCAGGGAGCCTGGGGGGTGGGGTTGGAGGGTGCAGGTCGGAGTCCAGGCTGCGAAGGGACAGGGATGAGGCAGCTGGCGCACCGAGGCTCCTCTGCAGGGACAGCCTTGGCCGGCCTGCTGGGGTCCTTCTCCCCAGGTGGTTGGGGCAGGGTTGGCACCAGGTTTTCCTTTGGGCTCATCCCTCCCTTGGGCCGAAGAGCCTTTTCTGGCACTTAGATGAGAAATTTGAACCGACTGGTCACACACATTTTATAAACAGTTGAATCTTTCTGTCTGTGTGCACCAGGGTGTGGTGATGTCTGTGTGTGTGTGTCCATCTCCCCTTCCAGGGCAGTTTTGGCTCATGTTGGGGCCGCATCTCCCACAGCGGGGCCCACCGCCTGGTTACCTTATGTTGGAGACTTCTTCTCCCTCCCCAGAGGCGGAGTGTAGGGGTGGGCAGCCTGAGCTGGAGGGTCCAGGCAGCTGGGGTTTCCATCTGGTCTTGGCCTCCTTCCTGCTGGGGATCCCAGTAGAGACAACGGGTCAAAGGGGAGCCCCTAAGCTGGCAGTAGGAATGGGGATGGGTCCCAAACAGCTTCCTGGGACTTCCTATTTCCCCACCCCCACCCTAAGGAGCTCTGAGAAAAAGAATTAGAAAACTCTCTACTTAGTGCAGTTCTTCCATCTTGTAGGTCGGGAGTGACAAAGACAGGGAGCTGGCAGCGGGGCCAGGACAAGAACCTGTGTCCTCAGATGCCTAGTTGGCTGACAGGCAGCCTGGGCAGCAGGCCAGAGCCCCTGAGTTTGAAGACACGCCCTGTCAGGCCCTGGCTGTAGATCTGGTGGTACTTACAGAGTCTGCACCCAGAAGGAACAGCCAGGCCCATCAGCACCAGCTACATAATTTGCAGGACCCAGGGCAAAATGCAAATTCGGAGCCCTTGTTCAAAACTGCAAAGAATTTCAAGATAGTGACAGCAGAGCATTAATCTGAGCTTTTGACCATGGCCTTGCATGTGCCCATGAGGCCAGTACATAGGCCAGTGTGATTCCAGCCATCAAGGGAGCAGTGTGGGCCCTGCGCAGCTGATGTTCCCATGCCACGAGGTACAGGTGGCAAAGAGACACAGGACAGTCTCCTGATTTAGAAGGAAAGGCAGGCAGACCCTGGGCCATTGCTGGTGGGAGAATTGCTGCTGCTGGTGGAAATAGAATGGTGCTTCTTCAAAAAGTTAAGTGTGGAATTGCCACACAGTCCAGCAATCTCACTTCCAGTAGGACGGGGCTGGCCAGGCCGGGGGAGGGGAAGTGCAGAGTTACTGTCTAACGGGTACAGAGTTCAGTTTGGGAAGATGAGGAAGTTCTGGAGTGGATGGCGGGGGTGGCTGTACAGCAATGTGATGTACTTAATGCCACTGAACTGTACACTTAAAGTGATTGAAGTGGTAGATTTATGTATATTTTGACCACAATAGAAAATTAATAGAAAATTCAGGTGTGTGCAGGGGGCTACGGGGTTGCAAGTCCCCAGTTCTCCTGGAGCTCAGGGGCGGCTCCCACAGGCCTGGGAGGAGCTGCTGGGTCAGTCCAGAGCCAGGCCCTAGCTGCAAAGGCCCTGAGGCCACCTGAATGATGGAAGCTCCAGGAAACCCTCTGGCCAATCCCACTCCTGCCCCTGCCGGTATGTGGCCTGAAAAGCCAGCGCCTTGCTGACCCTACCCAGTGCCCTGATGAGCTGAGATTCATGAGAGACCTGGTGTTCTCAGGCACACTGGCCACGGCACCAGCCAGGAGCCAGCACGGGGGTGAAATCTCTGTTTGATTACTGAACTTTATTCTCATTGGTTATGTTAGGAGCGGGAAAATGTTCTAATGGGACAAGGGCTGACTTTAGTCTATTCACCTAGACGTTTCCATCAGTGCTGCTGACACAGTAATTCTGCCTTCTGTCTGCTCCTGGCTCCCTCTGCCCTGAGGATTTTGACTTGCCCTCACCAGCAAACCCCCACCCTCCAGTGAGCACAGTCTGTGGCATCCAACTGTCCTGTATTGAAACATGGGCTTTCCATCTCTCTAGGCCTCAGTTTCCTCTTCCGTAAAATGGGAACGGCAGGAATATCTGTCTCCTAGGTGAGTGAGGATCCCCAAAGCCTGAAGCAGGTGCGTGACACAACAATGGTTATTACTCAACAAAATAGCAAACTGCTGCCTTTTTCCACTGGCCTGGCTCTGAGGCATTCAGGGCTCTGTTGTCAGCAAGCAAAGCTTCCTGAGGCGGTGGGGCAGCAGGGCAGCCAGCAAGGACGCTGCCTGGAGGCAGTGAAGGGCTTGGTCCCAGCAGCTTCCCTGTCCAAGCCCCCCGCCACCCCCTGCCCCGGGGAGAACACACAGACAGGACAGGTTGCAAGCTTGGGGACCCTGAGAGGCAACACCAGGGTGGGTGCTTCTTCATTGGGAAGGATGCCGTCCCCTAGCTTTGTGGGGGAAATGGCTCTCACCTGCCAGGCCTGGGGATGCTCTTTACTCTAGGGCTAAGGAACAGCTGGGGCGGCACCTCTGTCCAGCGATAAGACACAACACGAGGACTCCAACAGAGGCTGGTCCCCTCCGCCTATGGGGCTGCATTTTCTCTGCCAACAGGGTCCACATCGCCTGCCTACTGCTCCCCTGCCTGGGTCCCTGTGGGGATGGCAGTCCAAGGAAATGCAGGCGGACCGCTTCCACCAGATTAGTGGTTCTCATGAGGCCTCCCAACCAGGAACATCAGCATCCGCTGGGAACTTACACATGCCTGTCTCCACCCCACCCTGGACCCCAGACATCTGAGCTAGAAACTCTGGGGTGGAGTCCAGTGACCTGTGTCTTAACAGCTGGGTAGGGCAGGGGCCACGTCCGTTTGTCCACTACTGAGCCTCAGCCTCCAGCACAGTGCTTGGTGCCGGGCAGCTGCCCAATGAACACTGAACGGATGGAGCAGCATTATCCTCCAAAGGGGAGAGTGTGTCCCAGGCTCCCCGCAGCCCCTGCCCTCCTGTCCCCAGGGAAGCAACATGTCTGAATTCTATGGGAGTGACACCTACTCGCAGTGGTAGGAGCTTAATGTGCACTTTCCGATTTTTCATTTCCACACTGATGAAAGTATTTCATGTGAAGGAGGTATTGTCCTCATTTTATAGATCAGGAAATGGAGGCACAGAGAAGCACAGTCAAGCGCTAAGGAGGGGTGCTGGAATTTGAAACCAGCTGTCCGTCCGGGACGCATGAGCTTGCCACCCACTGCCTCTTTAAGGGACTACTTACTTGGCTTATCTGGAATGTGGGACAAATTAAGTCACATCTCTACTCCCTGATTTTAACAGATGACACAAAACACCCCTTCCCACCCCTCCACCCCCATGAAAGGCTCAGTTCCAAAAGTTAATTTATAACTTGGTTGCTTGAGAGTGTGCATTTTTGTAAAGAAGGGATTTCTTGGTTCCCAGACCAGCCCATAAAGAGCTCTGGACTGCTGGCCCTCCTGTCCCCGTGGGGGCCAGGGTGGGGGTGGGGGAGGGACATGCATTCTCCTACCCCCACTCCCCAAAGCTCAGGGCTCCCTGGATTAACCCTTTGTGAAACTATGTCAGAGCCCCATCAACCCCAGGCACCATCTCTAGGAAACACTTGGGGTTCACCGTGAAGGCTGATGGGATAGGGTCCCTCTCCTGGACTGGGTCTGGCCCAGGCCCGGAGTTTTGGTGGGAGCTGAGTGTGGGGGCTTGCGCTGCAGCAGGTCTGAGAGGTAAAGGGGCCTTTGGTCCAAGCACAGAGGTAGCTTTGAGCCGGGGGCATAGGCACCAGCCCCTTACAGGCCTTTGGGGTCCCTAGCTTATTTACCTGCTGCAGCCTCAGGGCTCTCAGCTCCACCCGGGGGTTTTTATCCTGAGTTTTAAGCATATTTTCCATGGGAAAAAACCCCCTTCCTTGTTAGAAATGTAATGTAGTATATAACTGAAAAGTGGCAGCTCTCCTACAGAGTTTATAACTGAGGGAGGGCAGCAACCCTCCGTCCCCTTCAAGCCCCTCCAGGTACCCTTAAGCCCTACGCCATTGCTGCTGGTGTTGGCCTCTGGACAGAAACCTCATGCTGATTCCATTTCTTGCTTTTTCAGTTTTATATATTATATATCATGATAGCCACTGCCATCCTCCTGGCGACTCTGCCGGATCTCCAGTATCCTGTGTCCCCATATTCTCTTCCCTGGGTTTCTCCCTTGTTTGGTTGGAGCACATCCTCTAGTAGCTGCCTGAAAATGAATGTATGCGAGGTAAATTAAAAAAAAAACTATTTACAATAGCCAGGTGCTGGAAACAGCCTAAGTGCCCATCGGTGGATGATTGGATCAAAAAACTTTGGTACATTGACACAATGGAATGCTATATGGCAGAAAGAAAGAAGGAATTTGTACCCTTTGCAACAACATGGATGGAACTGGAGAGTATTATGCTTAGTGAAATAAGCCAGTCAGTGAAGGACAGGTATCATATGATCTCACCCATTACGGGACAATAATGAGCAAAACTAACAACAAGCAAAACAGAACCAAGTATGAATACAAGGAATAGGCCTGCAGTGGTCAGGGGAAAAGGGGTTGGGGGGAGGGGGGAGGCAGAGGCAAAGAAGGGGAGCAGCTTAGACAAGAACCTAGTATAAAGGAACCATGGACATGGACAACAGGTGGGACTGACTTTGAGGGGAAAGGGTGGGTGAGGAGGGGGACAGAGGGGAGCAAAAAAGGGATGGATGTAATACAACAACAATAAAATTAAAAAACAAAACAAAACAAAACAAAAAAAAACATAAAACAATTCAGAAAACAAAAATTAGTATACATGCTACAAAATAAACCAAACATAGCAAAAAACAAAAACAAAAACAAAAACAAAAACATACACATGTCAGAAAATATGTTCATTCTATCATGACTGAGACCGAGTTGGATATATTCATAAATCTAGATTAGGAAACAGTCCCTGTCAAAATTCAGAAGATGCTGCTTCACTATGTTCTGGCTTCAAAATCTGCTTTGAGAATTTCAATTCCATTTTAACCTCTGAGCCTTGGTACATGGACCGTATTTTTTTCTCTTTGGAAGGTTTTTGGACTTCTTTTTTTCCTTTGGGATATCTATCCCAGAGTCCTGAAATTTTATTAAGAAGGTTTGATGTAATTCCTTATACTTTTTATTTTTAGAGGTTTCAGACATAGAAAAGTAATACAAATATAATAAATACATGAGTGGGCAAAAGGTTTATAGTTGTGAATGTTTAAAAATCTCTACGTAGCCCTGGCTTGTGTGGCTCAGCGAACTGAGCACCAGCCTGTGAACCCAAGGGTCAATGGTTCGTTTCCCAGTCAGGGCACATGCCTGGGCTACAGGCCAGATTTCCAGCCAGGTTCACAGCTGTAGGTATGTGAAAGACAACTATATACTGATGTTTCGCTCCCTTTCTTCCTCTCATCTCTAAAAATAATGAACAAAGTCTTAAAAAAAATTAAAACCTCTACATAGATGGCATGATGATGCATTTACATGATGTATTTACAGTGAATTCTTCTGAATTCTGACAGGAATTCTAATCTAGACTTATATCCAGCTAAATCTCAATGATAGTAGAGTGAAGATATTTTCAGACATGTGTGATTTTTCTAAAAAAGATGATCTCCCATAGATTCTTTCTTAGGCAGCTACTAGAGGATGTGCTTCAACTGTAATCTACTTTTGTCCACCCCTGTATAATATATAATTAAATATTATAAAATGTATATTACAAACCCATCTTTTTGTCACCAAGATCACTGAAACATTACTAATAAAGTTGAAGTCCTTCCTTAACAGCATGTCTTCTTCTCAAGATGTATCTTGACATCTGTTGTTTATCCTTCCTGTGCATTTCTTTATTCTTTCACTGCATAAAATGTATGTTAATACATAACATTGTGAATGTTTAAAATATCTCTATATAGACGACATCATGATGTATTTCTCTTTCTGCCTTCTGTTTCTTTGCTCAGTGTTGTTTGTGAGTCATTTATGCTGAGTGTGGTCCCTTATTTTCATCATTGCCTGACAGTCCACTGTCTGCTGCATCATAATTATATATCTCCTTTGTTTATAGTATTTAGGCAGTTTCCCATCTTTAGCCAATAAAAAGGTATTGCTCCAAACATTCCGTGCACATCTCCTGGAGTCTGAGTAGAACAGCTTCTATAGAACCATTTCTTGGTTTGCTGGAGTTGTGGGGAGCTTTAAGATAACCCTCCTGGCTGGTAGCACAGTGGTTAAGGTACCAGCCTGCGAACCCAAAGGTCGCAGGTTCGATTCCCCAGCCAGGGCACATAACCAGGTTGCAGACCAGGTCTCCAGTCAGGTCTGTGGCTGGAAGCAGGTGAAAAGCAGCCATACATTGATATCTCTCTCCCTCTCTGCCTCTCTCCCTTCCCCTCTTTCTAAAAAATAATGAAATAAAATCTTTAAAAAAAAAAAAAAAAGATAACCCTGATGTCAAGATGGTGCCTCAAATTGACTAAACCAGAATCTCTGGGGGTTGGGCCAGCAGGAGTGCTTGTTATAGTTCCTCAGATGACTCCAATGAGCAGCTGGTGGTGACAACCACTTCCCTAGACCAGCGACACTCAAAGGGTGGTCTTCCAGCCAGCAGCACGGGCACCACCACCCGGAGCTTGTTAGAGGTGAGCTCCCAGCCCCTGACCCAGGCCTAGTGAGTGAGGACCTGTTTTAGCAAGACTGCAGGTGATGGGTATTATGCTGCAGCTGCAGGCCACATGCAGGTTCATCTCTAGGTACTGCCACCTGGCTGCTCACGGGGGGCAGTGGCTGTCCACATGGCTATGATTTTACGGCACTGTGCCGGGCATCGGTGGGTTCTTCCTCCAGGGAGCTTGTTTCCTTTAGCCCTAGGAAATATTCTCGTATCATTTCTTTCTTTCTTTCTTTTCTTCCTTCCTTCCTTTCTTTCTTTTAAAAAGATTTTATTTATTATTTTCAGAGAAAGGGGGAGGGAGAGAGGCAGAGAGGCAGAGAAACATCAATGTATGGTTGCCTTTCACCTGCTTCCAGCAACGGACCTGGCTGGAGACCTGGCTTGCAGCCTGGTTCTGTGCCCTGGCTGGGAATCAAACCAGCTTTCCTGTATTTTGTTTCTTGGTTTGAAATTCCAAAATATATAAAGAACTTATATAACTCAATACCAGGACAAACAATCCAATTTAAAAAAGGGAAAAGGACCTGAATAGACATTTCTCCAAAGAGGAAATGGAGGAGGCCAATACGCATATGAAAACATGCTCACTGTTACTAATGCAAATTAAAACCACAATGAGCTACCACCCCACACCTGTCAGAATGACCATCATCAATAAATCAACAAACAAGTGACGGTGGGGATGTGGAGAAAGAGGATCCCTAGTGCACTGTTTATGGGAATGCAGACTGGGGAAGCCACTGTGGAAAAGTTTTGCGTTTCCTCCAAAAATTAAAAATGGATCTGCCTTTGACCCAGAGATTCCTTTTCTAAGAATCCTAGAACACCAACTCAAAACAATCTGTGCACCCCAATGTTCATATCAGTGTTATTTACAGTAGCCAAAATCTGGAAACAGCCCAAGTGCCCATCAGTAGATGAGTGAATAAAAAAAGCTGTGGTACGGTTACATAATGGAATACTATGCAGCCATAAAAAGGGAAATTGACCTTTTTCAACAGCATGGATGGACCTAGAGATTATTATGCTAAGTGAAATAAGCCAGTCAGAGAAGGACAAATACCATACAATCTCATGTGTATGTAGAACCTAAAGAACAAAATAAACTGGTGAACAAAACAGAAAAAGGCATGAACACATGGAACAGACTGACAGCTATCAGAGGGAAGGGGAAAGTACTGGATAAAAGAAGGTGAAGGGAGCTCTGACCAGTCTGGCTCAGTTGATTGGGAGTTTTCCCACAAAGCAAAAGGTCATGGGTTCAGTTCCTGGTCACAGCACATGCCTAGGCTGTGGATTCAGTCCCCAGTTGGGGAATGCATACAGGAGGCAACCTGTTGAATTGATGTTTTTCTCTCACATTGATGTTTCTTTCCCTCTCTTTCTCCCTCCCTCTTTCTCTGAAAATAAATGAATTAAAAAAGAAGGTGAAGGGATTGGCCAAAGAACATATATGCATAACCCACAGATGCAGATAGCAGTGTGGAAAAAATTTTTCTGTTACTCATATATTTTAATTTTGAAGAGCTTTAACACTTCCTTTTTATAAGTAATATTATTTTTCCTGTTTCACGGGTGAATATCTCCAGAGGGTCGCGTTCCGACCCCTTTCTTCTGCATACTGGTGTCTCTGTATTTTGGTGGTTGGTTTTGGTCACTGTTGGTGCCCTTGGCTGTTCGCACTGACTGCAACGCAGCAAAGCTAACAGGAAGCTCTGTCTACGTGGGCAGGGCTGGTAGGCAGGGGCTCATAGTAGCGACTGGGCAGAGATGGGAATCACCCACGTCAGGCTCTGTCCAGCTTTTCTTTTTGACCAGTTTCCCAGAGAGACATTCAACAATATTCTGCCTTGGGGAAGAGGCCCAGCTGTCAGCAGGGGAAGGGAGCTGAGGGTTACCTCAGCCTTTGGCTGGCTTGGGGTGCCAGTCCAGACTCTCTCTAGGTTCAACTTTGGCCAGCAGTAAACTTGTCTTCTGCCAGGGTCAGGGAAGGGCAGGCCGGGCCGTGTGGGCTGGGAGAAAGGACTTAGGGGGGGTCTAACTACTTTTTCCAAGCAATACTACTTTCATACCCATCCTGAACATCCACCAAAGAGATACCTGGTCTCTCCAAGTTCTAAGCATTTGGGGGATTGTGCGGAGCAACTGGGCTTGTTCACGGTTGGCTTTCTCTCTTGCAAACATTTTGGGAATTAGTGAGAACTGGCACTAAACAAACTATACTCTATATATCTTCCAAAGTTTTGAGACACTTAAAAAATTTATTGATTAATTTTGGAGCAAGAGGGGAAGAGAAAGAAAAACATTAATTTGTTATCTCACTTATATATGTATTTATGGGTTGATTCTTGTATGTGCCCTGACCAGGGATTGAACCTGCAACCTTGGAGTACTGAGACAATACTCTGATCAACCAGAGCTTTTTTATTTGCTGCTATGCCCTTTCCTATCTTTTTGTCTTTGTAGTTGATGCCATTTTTATTCCTTTATGCCATTTTAGTGGAAGTTTGGGGGCCGGAGAAAATATGATTCTGTTCCCCATATTTAACCAGAAGTCCTTGTTCATTTTATAAATATTTTTACATATGTACATACAAGTTTGTATAACTCATTTGGATTATTTGTGTGTGTGCGATTATATATACATATGTACATATATATATACACACACACACATAAACACAATACTTTTTTTTTTGTACATAGATGGCCTTGCTTTGTCAGCTCAATGTTAGGTTTGTGAGCTCTTCACACATACGCCCCAGTTCATTCCTTTCACTGCAGCTTAGGAAGTATCCCAGCAATCAATGTATTCCATTTTCCCATCCACTTTTCTACTGATGCAGCCCAGAAACACAAGTGAGTGTGGCCTTTTGATGAACACACTGGCTCGATGCAAATCCTAATCTTTATTTTCACTCCAAGGCATAACTTGTCACAGGGTAGCAGTGAGTTTGAAATTTTTTAAAATTTATTTTATTTTTACCATCTGCCAGTAGCAATGGTGAAAAAGCTAACAGTGGGTGCCCAAGAGCAGGGAGTGACGGCCCTTTGAGGACCAGGGAAGGGGTGGGGGGACCGAGGATAGAGAGGAAGGATAGGTGGGTAGAGGTAATAACAACACACACAAATACATATTTGCTCTCTTCAGGGAACGGTTTTCTAGAAGAATTTGTCCGTGCTTTGAATTAAGTATTTTTCATGCCAAGCTGAACCTACTGAAGAGAAGTGAATTAATGGCTTAGGGGAGCCTTGGGCCCCGGCTGGAGATTGGGCTGCAGGCTGCAGGCTGCTCTTCAGTGAGTGGGTTGATTCACAGGCTTCACCAGAACCTGCTCAGCCCCACAAGCAGGGAGAGGTGGAGAGGACCTGGTGGAGAGGCTCCAATAAACAACAAAAAGCCAGGTTTCCACAGCAGCCCCAAGTGAGGGGAGGGCGCTGTTCCCAGCTCCCGGAGCCAAAGGCAGAGGGAAAGGGGGGGTGTCTCATTCCACCTGCTCTGGGCTCTGATGCTCATCTCTGGGGGCCAAGCTCAGCTCTGAGGAGTAATGCTCACGGCCGGACTTCTCCTTCCATTAATACAAACATGGAGAAAGCCCGCCTGTGCCATCAGAAACTGCAGTGCACATGGGGGCCCCATAAGGTGGGTCTAGAGGTCCTTCCAGCCCAACCCATGGTAAGAACCAACTTGAGATAAACAGGCGGGGTAGACTGAGAAGGGACCAGGGGAGGACAATACAATAAATTAAGGTCCTGGCTGAGTGGAATGGCTGGGTAGGGGTGAGGAGGGCTCCCAGGAGAGAACGGGTGCAGAAAGGCACTGCGTGGGGATGCAGCAGGCTTTGTCCCCCAAACACTGGTTTGTTGAGTCAGAGGTCATGTCCAACAGGGCTGGATGTGGGACCTCCTAGACTGGCCAAGAAGGAGCCCTGAAAGGCCTGGCTCCCGCGTGCGCGTGCGCTCTTTCCCTCTCAACCTCTTCCACCTGGAAAGCCTGCTCCATGCACCAGACAGGCCTTGGATCAGGGCCGGCAGAGGGGGTCATCAGAGGCCACATCAACGGCGGGGACTCGCCCAGGTGTGCCTTTTGCCTTTGGGGAAAAGAAAAAAAGGCCATTATGGAGTGAGCAGAGGCAGAACACCTCCCTGGTGACAGCTGGACCTTTGGAAAGGAAATGGAGGGGACAGAGGAAAGGAGGGCTCCTTGCTGGGAGCCCCGCACCTGAGGCAGCTCCCAGGTGTGAAACTAGCAGGGGTTGGGGAGGAGGGCTGGGGTGCTCTCCTCCGCTGTGCCTCCCTCGCCATCTTGGGCCAGGTGTCCACTCCCTGCACTTCACTGTGTTCACTGAAACACAGACAATTAACACAGGTGGTCTTCGATGCCAGACGAGGCAAATGGATGTACAACTTTCCTCCTGGCCAGTTCTTCTCAAGTTGTGTCTTAGGCTCTGGAATCCCCCTCTATGCACTGGCCACACAGCATCCTCATTTAGTAACGGATATTTCCTAAGACCTGCTCAGTGTAGATGCTCCACATGGACCCTGCATTTTACCTCCCTGCAATCTCGTGAAGGACAGGATGTGGACCGTACTTTGGGGACAACGGAACTGGGCTGAGATCAGATATCAGGTTAAGGCATATTGAATCACAAATATTCAACTATTTTTTTTATCTAAAAAATGCAATTTCATGTGGTTCATATGTCTATGGGTGGCAGAGCTAGGACTAGGGCCCCAGCTGGCATGCTTGGTTTCAATCTGTACCCCATAGAAGGTTTCAGGAGGCCAGGGGGAGGGGAGGGTTCCACCTTGTGGCCATGCCCACGGTCCTCCCTCTGCCTCAGACCTGGCCACCTGCTGCCTCCCTTCTGTGCCCTGCCCTGCAGCTCCTCAGGAATTGTAGGTGGGGAAGGGGGAGGAGGTGAGGTGGAGGGGAGGAGGAAGGGGGTGGGCAGGCATGGGGAGTGGGCGAGACCTCCCACTGGTTTCCTGGTGGGTGACCGCAGATGCACCTAGGTTCCAGCAATGAACGAGCTGAGAGATCAACGGTCACGCTGATCCACACATGCGTCATGCGCACTGTGGCTCCTCTGCCCCAGCAGCGCCAAATTCAGCTAGGGCTTCTTTCTTGAAAGAGCCCAGGGGCTGAACATCGCTTGCACACTTTTCTCTGGCTTGAGTGGGAGGAGATCCCAAGCGGGCCAGGTCAGACATCAGGCACAAAGTGGGGTGGATTCTTGTACTTGGTTTCTATGCCCATCAAATGGGGATGGTAAGCCTTCTGCTTATTCCTCCAAAAGAACAAAATTTGACCTTGGCAGTTCAAGGACAGGCCAGTCTCCAGTGTCAACAGCTTTATCCCTCTGATTTGGGCCTGTCCTGGGCTGGCCTGTTTTGGATGAGCTGATTTGGCTTCCTCAGCTACATGGTAGGTTTCTGGAGGTCAAGGAATGTCCCCCATGGCACCTGGGCACATTATGGGGCTTGGTGAAGGCTGATTGCCTGAAGCATGGTAGGTGCTCTGGAAATGGAAGTTACTGTGACTGTTATGGAGAGAGGGAAATGACAGATTACACATTATATAGTGGAGGGTGGTAACAACCATTGTTACAATCACTGACGATGTGATGGGGGATGTTTACCGCTATTAATCTGCAGTCCTCTCTGTGTACTGTAGGCAGGGTGGGGTCTGGCACTTCTGTTCCTCCAGCACCTGCCCAGAGCTCAGTGAACATACAGAATTGAAATCCTCATCTACTACTTTCCCGTTTTGGAGATCTGAGTGGGAGAGGAGGACCCTGGGGGAGATGAAGCTTCAAAGAGGGAGAGGTAGTGGAGCAGCGGTTAGGAGAAATGGGTACTTACTGGGGCCCTTTGGGTCCGGCCAGGGAGGGGTGCCCCTCTGTGGGTCTGTACAGCCTGTTCCTGTCTCGCTGGCCAGGCTGCTCTGGCTCCCTGACAGGTGGCTGGGTGGGTGGGCAAGTTCCATCTTGGGGGACTCCATGCTGCTGCCTGCAAGAAACCATGTGTGGGCCCAAAGGCTCAGTGCCAGGCCCGTTCGACCTTAAATGGAGACAGGGATGATCTCAGGTTGACAGTAAGCTGATGTAAATAAAGCCTTCTCATTTGGATTTGCGATGGTGTCTATGGGACTGTCCATCTAGAGCCCTTCACCCTGGAAACTGCCACCCCTGCCCCTACATGGCTGCCATGTTCTAGGTGACCCCACCCTCTGGCCGCTGCTGACTGACTAGTCCACCCTAACTCGTACAAAGGCCTCTGAATGGGCCCTCAGGGCATTGCACTAAGGAACAAGTAAAGTGACCAACATGAAAACTGGCAACGAGGAGGAATTTTTCTTGCTTTCAAAGGATGGCAGGGGTGGGTGATATATTTCAGTGAACTCAGTGGGTTATTAATCGCTGCCTTAACCAGATCCTCAAGGATCCTCACTCAAATACGGCTGTTGCTCCTTGCTCAGCCAGGAGAGCAGAGTAGGGCCTGTGATATTGCACTCCATCTTCTCCTACCCACGAGACCCTCTTGGTCAGAGCTGGGAGTTGGTGTGAAGGGAGGGGCAGAGCTTTGGTTTGGGGGGAGAGGACGGGAGGCTGAGGAAACTGAGGCCGGCAGGAAGTTTCCTTTACTCATTCCTTAGAATCTTTGGCCTGAGGGGACGAAGAGATCATCTAGTCCATGAACAGTTTTCGTCTCTCGTGTCACCTTCACTCACGGATACTGACCACTTGGAAAACTGCACTGAGGGAATTCTGAGGCTGCCTCAGGCTCTGGGGGAAAGCATATCACCAGCAACTAGTAACCTGTAACCCCTGGCACAGGAGAAGTACAAGCACATGTGCCAGGCATTTGCCACCTCTGATCTGGCCCAAACCGTCATTCCCAGCAGGAATTTCTTCTATATCAGCTCTGGTAGGAGGTCACCCAGCCTTCGTTCCAGGATGGCTCCCTGGGGCATTCCATTCCAATTTGGGGCAGTCATCATATAGCTTTCTCAGACACTGACATCAGCCTCCCTGAACCATCTGCCAATATCCCAGTTCTAACCTCTGGAGTAACTCTGAATGAAGCTGCTCCTTTTCCCAAGAAGGCCCTTTGTGTATTTAAAAGAGAGGAAAGTGTGCCCCCCACCCCAGGCCTTGTCTGCACCTGCTTAGGACCTCTTTTAATTCTCTTTAAACAGCAGGGTCATGAAGGAGAGCTCAGAGAAGTTAAATACCAAAGGCGCTCTGGAGACCATCTGCTCCATCCCATTTGTGCTAACAAGTAGGACAGAGAGGCCATAGCACGTGTGTGGGTTCCCACCGCTGTCCAACAGCAGAGCTGAGCTAGTCCAGAGAACTTTGCACCTGGCTTTCACAGTCTCGTGGTGCACGAGGCCAAATCTCATTTGGGATGCTCTCCAGGAGCTGGGGGAGGAAGCCCAGGTATGAAGGTGGAAGGTCAGGGAGGCCATTGCACCTGCCTCTCTCTCCCCACTGAATATATACCTGAACCTCCTTTCCGCCTGCTCTTTGGGGGTGCTAAGACTTTAGCTCCTAGTCCTCCCAGCCCCAGGCCCACGGGTCCTTCCTGATCCAGAAAAACTGGGCCAGCGCCACTGGGGAGTGGAGGTCCCAGGAAGCAGCTGGGCTACCTGCACCAGCAGTGTGCTTCCCATCCCCATTTACCTGATTCCCTGGATTTGCTGCCTTTCAGGTCTCTGACCCCAGTGGGCGGGAGTCTGTCCTCCAGGCTAGAGGAGCTGAAATCTGAGTCGCTGTCACTGTCACTGGAAACCACTGGAAAGAACAGACATCAGCAGGAGTCACCCCTACTGGCCGCCACCAGCAGGCGTACTGGATGGGGGTGGGGGGCCAGGGCAGACCTCCCTCCTGCCTGGACCAAGTGGCATAGAACCTCAGCCGGCCCATGTGTTTGGGGCATAGGAACGATGGCCTGGGGATGGGGCAGCAGGCTACTCCTTTCTGCCAGTCAGAGGTGAATCCTGATGTGGGGGGGCTGGAACTCAGGCCTGCATGGCCTGTATCAGCAGGGAGGGCTCACCCCTTGGCCAGCCACCTCCACATGTCACCCGCTCCCTGTGGTGGCATCAGAAGTCTGCCACCGTGATAGGAGCCAATCATCCCCTTCCGTGAAGGTACAGATGCTCTGTAGTCACAGTGATTCCAGTCCTCAATGACCCGTAAGGAACACCCCTGGCACTTGACCTATGTTAACCAGCTGAGGCTTTGAAACAGCTCTGTCAGTGTGGAAATAGCATTACCCTCATTCTGTAGGTGAGGAAACTAAGGCGCTTGCCCAATATAGCACGTGGAGGAGCCAGGATTTTAACCTTGGTGGTCTGGCTCCACAGCCTGGGCTCCTAACCACTCTGATTCTGCTGGAAGAATAGAACTGGGGGCCGGCAGGCCTGAGTGCCCCCTCCACCTCCTGCTCATCCAGCAACTCACAGTGGGACCTTGTGGATGCAGCAGAAGGGAGCCAGCTGATGGGGCTGGAATCCCAGGAGAGGGGAGGAGAGAAAAGCCCTTGCAGTGAACACCCACTAGGGTAGAAATCCTCTTTTCTGGACTAAATGGATCCATATTTGGCTGGTTTGTCACCAGCGGGAGTCATGATATGGGATATATTCACATGTTAAACATTCTATTTTAATTTTAAGCATAGAAATGTACATCCATTTGCCAAGCTTTTGATGTGGAGCTTGAGCGCTTCTCTGGGATGGGCCCACCGGGGCCTTCATGTCTGAACTGCACGCACGGTTGGCCGTCCGTGAGCGCCGGGTCCAGGGCCTGAACAGGAGCCGAGCTGGACAGGCGCAAGCGGATGAGGGCAGCTCCATGGCTTTCCTACTTCTTCACAGCTGCCCTGTCCGCATCGAATTCAATAGCTATTTTAAGACAGTGGCTTCTGTGAAGACTTTCCAGTCTTGGTTTTAATGAGACAACGCATTGCCTTTTCTGATTCTTTTTATCAATTTACATGAACTTTAATTAAAGGATGTAATTATAACAAGTACAATTTACAGCACGGTTTGGGATTACAGGTAGGCCGCTCAGCCAACGGGGCAAGCCAGTGTGTTTACTCCGGGGTATGCAAAATGCTGGTCACAGAGGGAGGTTAGAAGGGTTGAGCACTTTCTGTCAGGCCGTATGCTGGCTGGGTACCTAGCAAGTATCATCTTATTCAATCTGCCAAACAACCCTGTGCCTTAGGGACCCATTTGGCGGGAGATGAGATTGTAAACAAAATGGATCTGCACCAAGGGTGGCTAAGAGGTTTTATCTGGCCCGCCAGACCCCTCAGGAGCAGTGTGAGAAGAGAAGGCTGGACTGTGTTAACAGCCTGGTTGGTCAGGGATAACGCGCTATGAGCACCAGAGGGGAAATGGCAGGACCCACGCCACGTAGCTCCCACATGCATCTACAGCCTTCTGGAAAGCCTTCGTGCCTGCAGCCTGTGTCACCTGTCAGCTAAAGGGTCACAGGTCCAGACCAAGCAACCAAAGGGTTAGAGTGGACTGATCATTTCAGCTCTAAGAGATTCTCAACCTTATGCGTCCATAGCAGAGTAGCTGGCACATAGTAGATGCTTTGTGAAGCTCCGATGACTAATCAGCTCTTCCTTCTCCCTTATCCCCATGTCCTGAAAGTGTCATCTAAAGGGTCCTTGAATCAGTGCTGAGCTCAAAGCTTCACGTCTCCAGCCTGGATTCCTGTGATAACTTTCCACCTGGCCCCACCTGCAGGCCCCTCTCCCATCCCCCCACATGGCCAGGGATGCTCCAGCTAGTACAAAGGCCCCAGTTACTCCTTTTCGAAGGTTCCTCATAATCTACAGGAGCTCCTCTGTCTGCTCACCCAACCTCATCCCATACAACGTGCTCTCATCCCAGCATCCTCCTGCCTCACTGGCTTGAAGCTCCTGCCAAACTGCCAGCTGGCACCACCTGCCCACCTCTTCCCAGAATGCTCACCCATGGCTGTCCCCCTGGCTCGGGTGGGTATCACCTCCTCCAGGTGCTGGCAGCCCGACTGTCTTGTGCATTCTGCCACACCTGCACCAGCCACTTTCTCATGTACGTTTGTGTGTGTGTTTCTCCCAGCATAATTGAGGCTCCTTTCAGGCAGGGGCCAAACTGCACCCTGAATCAGGCTGGCAAGATTCTGCAGAGCCTGACCCACGTGGAGCCAGAGTGAGGCTCAGCTCATTGTGCCCAGCTATGCCTTCTGCGTCTGCTCTGGGAGCCTGACTTTTCCACCATTTCTTTCCCTCCCCTGACCTCCAGGAAAGCTTTTTGGGGTTTTACGATATAGAATCAAGAGGAGACAGGGACAGGGAGGGGGGGTGGTCCATAGACCCCTTTCACAGTATTTGAGAAATGCAAGTCAAGGCCTGACTTACTTTGCAATTGCTTTTCAGATCCTGGATTAGGTTTCTATGATCATGATTCCACTGAGACCAGACAAAATCAATGTTGCTTCTGTAAGCCTATACGCATTTTGACTCACTAGGCATCAACCCTGTGGGTCCCCAGACAGAGGGAGTGGGAGGTGTAGCTGCAAAGGGGTCAGGGAGGATTCTGTCGCCTGCACACCCCAGTAGCCAGTGAAGCAGCGGGAGTCCCTAGGGAGAGCATGGTGACTGATCTCTCGCTGGTTTCCCAGCTCTCTGGCAGAGATGCTTAGGATAGATAATCTATTCACCCTTCCAGACTCAGAGTGTTCCATCTCCCCCATGCTTGCTTGATATGCTGGACCTTCCTAAATCTCAGGTTGGAGGACATGGGGCTCCACTGTGTTAAAACAATACCAGGATCCCTTGGTGTTAATAGGCAGATGTCCCGAAAGCATAAAAGTACCAGTAACTCAAAAAAGACAATGGGAAGGGAATGTTCCTGGACCCAGGTCACAGTGACAAGCTCATTTATCACATTTCTTTACCCTCTTCCTCCTCATCTGTCATCTCTGGGTTAGGTTGGGAGTGGGCGTGGGTTTAAATTGCAAGAAGGCTGTGCTGGGCTCCATGTTGGGGAGCAGTTTTTGCTGTGAGGGGTGTGCCTTGTCCAAAGCATCAACCCTGGAGGAGAGTTTGGGTGCCATGTTGCCTAGATCCCATGGGGCGCCTCTGTTGGACAAGGTTTCAGATAAATAAAACCTTCTCAAGTTACAGTCAGTTGGCCTGCTCTTTGTCTCCTTTTATAGACTCTGAAGGGCTACAGCATGGAAGGGACAGATGGCTTCAGGTGACAATGAGCTCACAGAGGCCTCGCAGAGCAGGGCAGCAGCCAGCTGACGAGAATCCCTTGGTTGGAGCATCTTTGCTCCTTGTGTTTGGGATTTCGAGGTGAGGCCAGACTGTGGCGCTTTGAGGGCTTTGTGAAACCCAAACCCTTGACTGATTTGCCATTTGGTTGTCGTAGCCGCCTTTCTCCCTGCACAGCAGCTGTGACTGTAAATCGTTCAGGTCTATTAACAAAGCGTTTAGGCTCATAAATCTTTTGGCTCTTGCTCTTCCATCCTCAACAAAACACTCTTATGTCTGAAGGCTGATTTCCCACTCTCGCATTCCCTGAAGGTGCAGTCTAGGACAGCTCAGTGATGAATACTTGTATTCAGCTCACACCTGATTTTTCAGGTTGATGGGAAAACCCCAGGAGGAAGACGGTCTCAAGAGCTTCCTCAAGGAGGCATCACCAAACTGATTCACCTGGGCTTTGCCATGAGGCAGGGGGGATGGAGGGCCCTCCCTTCCATGGGCCTGAGCCCCCGGACCACTTGCTTGGGGGCCTGGCATCTCCATCATGCCCCAGAAGGGCTGTCCACTGCTATGGATGGAAGCCAGCACCAGCCATGCCCACTTCTCTGGGGATAGACCAGCTCCCTGCCCCCCACCCTCATCCTCCCCCGCCTGTGGCTCACTCTTGGATGGATTTGCAATTTGACTGTCTCCATGGAAACTCAAGAGTTTTGGCACATGAAGGTGGGGGGAAGTCTTCCCTTTTGTAGTCTTTCTAGACTGCCTGGAAGGACAGGGGTGGCATCTGCAATCCTGTGGAGGCGTGTTTCCTGGGACGGTCCAGGGGACTGGCAGGATACTGGTCACTTGACCTCATGGGCCTGCATTGGGATTTGGGGCTCCATTCTGTCACCACCTCTCTTTATGACCCTGGGCACCTCTCAGGGTTTTATCACACACAACCCAGACAGCTGATCTGCGCCTGAATTTTAGGGTTCACATTCAGGTCAGCTTTGTTCCATTGGCGGAGAGGTCCCAACGCCCCTCTCTGGTTGAGAGGTGGGGAGATGCGACTTCCAGACCACACAACGCCTGCCTGGCACAAGGACCGTGGTAGCCTGGGAGCTTGGGAGGCACTTCTAAGCTGCTGCTCTGCTAGGAGGCTCCCGAGGCCCCAGAAATTATGGGAATTAGAGAGGAAGAGAGATATTTTCAGCAAACACTCTGCCAAGGCAAAGCAGATGGCAGAAAGTTTTGCATACTAAAAATGATGAAATTTTTAATGTAAAGGAAAAATGATAAGGCCCTGGGGAATCCAGAGACATCCCCAATTAGCCTTATGCAGCCCACCAGGCTGGCATGGCTGTGAAGAAGCGGCCCAAGCTGTCCCCGCTGAGCCAGGGGAGGGCCAGGCCCACAGCCTGACATCCTACAGAGAGGCCTGGCAAATCTGGGGCTCCACTTGGTGGCAGCAAAAGGGAAGTGTGTGGTGGTGAAGAGGTACTGCCCTGAGTCAGACAGACCCAAGTTCTGTCCTGGCTCTGCTGCTGCCCAGCTGTGTAACTTTGGGCCAGGTTCCTTATCTCTCTGTGTCGGGAGCTTTGAAAGAGGTCACAAAGGCAGCGTCTGGCACATGGTAGGTGCTTGATGAAAGGGGGCCAGTTCTCTGGAAGTGGGCAGCCTGAACTCACGGCCTGTACCTCCTGGCACAGGGCTTGCCTCTGGGGTCACCAAGTTCGGTGCCAAGGCCAGCCTCACAGGGATGGACTCAGCTTTCCAGGGTACTTAGGTTCCCAAGTTGTACTTCAGAGGACGCTGAGAACGCTAGATGCCTCAACGGCTGTTCAGAGGCCAGGTTGGGTCTGAATGCAGGCCTCCTCTTGCTGGGGCTCCTGCTCTTTCCCTGCTCAGCTGCTGTGCAGGGCACCCATGGGGACGCCTCACCCGATGGCTCTGTTCCCTCAGAAGCCCCTGCCCCAGGCAGGCCAGGCCTTTCTGGGGCTTCTTCTGGGCCCTTTGCCTGTTAGAGGCAGGGGTTTCAATGTGGGAGAGAGGGATGGCTGTTTAATATCTGTGGTTGATTTCTCTGTCCTGGAAGATCCTGATCACACACTAGCACATCTCTGAACCTCAATCTCCTCATCTGTAAAACAGAGGCAATTATAGCTACCAATAAAGTAAGATCAAGTAGGAAAAAGGGCATTGCAAGTTTAAAAAATTAGACACCTCAGCCCTGGCTGGTGGCTCCGTGGATAGGCGCTAGCCTTCAAACCCAAAAGTCGCTGGTTCGATTCCCCAGCCAGGGCACATAACCAGGTTGCAAGCCAGGTCCACAGCCAGGTCTGTAGCTGGAGGCAGGTGAAAGGCAACCATACATTGATGTTTCTCTCTCTTTCTTCCTCCCTCTCTCCCTGCCCTTCTCTCTAAAATTAATAAATAAAATCTTAAAAATAAAAATAAAAAACTATACACCTCTATAAAAAATCTTAAATTAAAAACCTATACACCTATATATATATATAAAATCCTCACCTGAGGATATGTTTACTGATTTTAGAGAGAGAGGAAAAGAGAGAAAGACATACAGAGAGAGAAACATTGATGTGAGAGGGAAACATTGATCGGTTGCCTCCTGTATGCACCTGACTGGGGATGGAACCTCATAATTCAGTCATGTGCCCAGACTAGGAATTGAACCAGCAACCTTTTTTTTTTTTTTAAGATTTAATTTCATTATTTCTAGAAAGAGGGGAAGGGAGAGAGGCAGAGAGGGAGAGAGACATCAATGTATGGTTGCGTTTCACCTGCCTCCAGCCACAGACCTGACTAGAGACCTGGTTTGCAATCTGGTTATGTGCCCTGGCTGGGGAATCGAACCTGTGACCTTTGGGTTCGCAGGCTGGCGCCTTATCCACTGTGCTACCAGCCAGGGCTCCAGCAACCTTTTAGTGTACAGGATAGGGCTCCAACCAAATGAGCCACCGGCTGAGGCAAGCCTATAAATATTTTTAAAAATCTGAATCCTATTCGCCCTCCAGGAACCCATCTGAATTGTACCTCTACTGAAGTCTCTCTAGACCTGCCGGGGGGAGGTGGGACAGGACCTCCTTCACTCTCCCCATGGCTGCCAGCAACACTTGGCCCCTCTCAGACACTATTGAATGTCTTTTTCTCCAAATTCCTGCCTTGACTTCCCCAACTGTCACTGTTCCTATCACTGCCCACGGGTAGGGCCACATCTTAATTCACAGCTGGCTCCTTCCCTTAGCCCCAACCCTGGGCCTGGGCCAGAGCGGGCACTCAGGGCACACTTGCTGACTGCTATCTGAGGAGCCCTCCCAGGAGAGGACACCGCACTGTGCAGGGCCAGGAGGATGGATGGTGTTTAGCATGGTGGTGGCAGCAGCTCCATCTCCAGAAGGGCCTGCTTTCCACCAGGCAGGTCCCTCCTCTCAGCCTCTCTGAAGGACACTCAAGTGGGGAGAGCCAGGCAGCTGGTGGCCTCAGCCTGAGCAGGGACAGGCTAATGGGGGAGGGGCTGTCTCAGGCCAGTTGCCATGGACACAGGATGAGTGGGCCCTGGAGGGACTGGGTGTTAGGATGAGCACTGTTCACACAGAGTCTGCTCTTCTTCCAAACCCAAGCTGAGGCCCTGACAGAGAAGCAGGTTCTTCCTTTGTTCTGGAAACTCTTCCAGGCCCTAGAGAGTCAGGGCCTGGACCAGGGGAAAGGTGGCTCCAAAGCCAGAGAAACTGTCCTCATAGGGATGAGCCAGGTAGTGGCCAGAGAGGCTTACAGCTTCCCTCCCTGCTGGACCCTGGAGTCAAGAGATCTGGGTGACCTTCGTTGGCCAGCTGCCTGCCCACCCTGTAAAGTAGAAAAGGTCACAGGGACCCTCTTTCCTTGGTCCTCCTCCCAGGCTGCCAAAGAGGACATCAGCAGAGACAGCCCAGACAGCCCAGACCAGCTGCAAATTAAGAGCTGGAGACTAGGGGGTTTTCTGTGCTTGTTTATTCATTCGCCATTGATTTTAATTAACTCTCTCCTTTGGGCTCACAGACAGGAGGCACCGGATAATAAAGACAAATTCTCAAATCAATAGTGATGTAGCCTCCAGTACCAAAATCCTGTGGTCCTGTCCTGATTGAGGGGTTCCAGATAGAACAGGAGATGGATAGATGGAAGATAAGAATAGCTCCCTTCAAAGAGAATATGATACCCTGAAGGAGAGCCAGGAAGTGTTTAGGGAGTGGGGGGAGTCAGGGAGGACTTCCTGGAAGAGGTGGAATTTAAAGATGGGCATGATTTATAGGTAGAATGCTGGAACCTGTGTGAGCCTGGAATCTCTGACAGAGAATAGGAAAGGCAAAGGTGAAAGGTGGGCTTCTCTGGGGCCAGGACAGCCCTACTGGCTCAAGAGAAAGGCTGTAGGCCTTTCTAGAGACAAGGGGCTAGTCTGGCTTAGATGTGCTCTGCACTGCTCCTCTCTGGCAGATTATTGCTTCTGATTTATGGCAGAGAGGAAGCCAAGCAACTGCATACCTCCTGCATACTCCTTTGCTGGGATAAAAAAATGTGCCTTCGTTAGTTCCTTAGCTTCAGCTCTCTCCATCCTTCTTTCTGTTTCTGTGTCCTGTCTCTTTGTGCTTCTCTTGTTGACATTTAAAACAAACAAACAAAAAAAAATTATTAATTATTTTTAGAGAGAGAAGGGCAGGGAGGAAGAAAAGGAGAGAAACATTAATGTATGGTTGCCTTTCACCTGCCTCCAGGTATGGACATGGCTGGAGACCTGGCTTGCAACCTGGTTATGTGTCCTGACTGGGAATCGAACCAGTGACCCTTGGGTTCACAGGCTGACACCAATCCATTGAGCCATCAGCCAGGGTTCTTGCTGACATTTAGAAAGAATCTCTGCCTTTGCCTCTCTTGTCTTACTTTCCTTCTCTCATATGTCTGTATAAATTGCTAGGTGTCCTGAGTCTTCTTGGGTTTGTCTCATGGTTCTTTCTTCTCTGTTTTTGTCAGTTTCTCTTACTTTCCATTCTCACCTCTCTGCATCTATGTCTGTCTGTCTTTTCTCCCAGGCCTCTCTGTCACATGACTTCATGGTGCAGCTTTCTTGGCCTTTGGTGTTGTCCCTCCCCTGGCATGGAATCTCAGCCCCTGCTCAGGCCCGTGGGGTCAGTGCTCAGAGCGGAGTGTAGGGATGGGCTGCTGCATTTGCCTGGACCCAGGGCAGCTGAGGCAGGGGAGGCCTGGCCCCTCCCTCCTATAAGGAGATCAGCGGGCACAGAGAAGCTTCTAGCCTTCACTGCTAGCCTAGCCCAGCAGTGGGAAGTCAGTTTTGGCCCATCCGAGCAGCCACCTTCACCCTGTGATGGGCAGGGGGTCCCTGGAGGGAGTTGCTAAGCTGAATAGAGCTTTCTCTGTAGGCTTTATTGGAGTCAGACAGGACAGGCAGGTCCAGGTGTATTCACTTCACCCAGCTCCCAAAGGCTGAAAAACCGAGGAGAGTGGGTGGAATTAAGCTGTAGGTTTGCTTGGTGAGACAGGTGAGCGGCTGGGGAGGGTGCACTTCATTGCAAAGGCACAGCCTAGCACCGGTCTGGCACACGTGGGCTGCACCCAAGCCAGAGTCTGCCTGGGGGGCTGGGCCCGGCTTTCCTATTTCAGCTCAGACCAGGGGCAAGGAGCCCCCAGACCTCACTCTGCAGCTGGAGTCCACCAATCAGCTGAGGCCATCATCAGGTTTGGGCAAATTTGAAGCGACAGCCATGCCCCTGACCTCAGTAGTGTGGCTAATGAGGGCCTCTGGTCTTGAAAAATTAATCCCCCAGCAGCCAAGACAGGCGGGAGGGCTGCTGGGGGCAGGGGTGGGGCAAAGGCAGTTTCCTCAAGCCCCGGGCTTCTGTTCTGGGGGTGGCTCCTCCGATCACACCCATTGGCCTGGGTTAGTGTTTGGCTTCACCAAGACTCTGAAGGTCAAGACAAATTACTATGCATAGTCTTCTCCTTCAAAACACAGCTACACAAGAGAAAGAACCCAAATAAATAAAATCAGAAACAAGAGAGGAGAAATCACAACTGATACCAAAGAAATACAAAGGATTGTAAGAAATTACTGTGAACAACTATATGAAAAGACATTTAGCAACTTGGGCAAAATGAACAAATTTATAGAAATGTGATCTTCCAAAACTGAATTAAGAAGCAGAAAGCCTGAATAGACCAGTAACAAATAGTGAAATTGAAGAAGTAATCAAACAATTCTAGACACATAGAAGCCCTGGACCGGATGGCTTTACAAGCGAATTTTACCAAACATTTAGGGAGGAGCTAACTCCTATCCTTCTCAAACTATTCTAAAAAATTCAAGAAGAGGGAAAACTACCAGGCTTTTTCTATGAGGCCAGTATTATTCTATTCCCAAATCCAGGTAAAGACACAACAAAGAAAGAAAACTACAGGCCAATGCTGCTGATGAACACAGATGCTAACTAAAATCCTCAACAAAATAGTGGCAAACTGGATCCAAAAATACATAAAAAAGATCATACACCATGATCAAGTGGGATTCATCCCAGGTATAATATTTGCAAATCAATGGCAAGAATGGTATAATATTTGCAAATCAATAAATGTAATACACCACCAAACAAAATGAAAGACAAAAACCATATGCTCATATCAATAGGTGCTAAAAAAGCATTTGATAAAGTACAGCATCCATTTATGATAAAAAACACTCAGCAAAATGGGAATGGAGAGAGCAGGACACTTCAACATAATAAAGGCCATATATGAGAAACCTATAACCAACATCATACTAAATGGGCAAAAACTAAAAGCTTTTCCTTTAAAATCACTTTCATTCAACATAATATTGGAAGTCCTAGCCACAGCTACCAGACAAGAAAAAGAAATAAAAGGCATCCAGATTGAAAAGGAGGAAGTCAAGCTGTCATTATTGGCAGATGATATGATAGTGTACATAGAAAACCCTATAGGCCCCACCAAAAAGCTACTTGACCTAATAAGTGAATTTGGCAACATACCAGGATACAAAGACAACATTCAGAAATCAAAGGCATTTTTGTACACCAACAATGAAATATCAGAAACAGAAACTAGGGGGGAAAATCACATTTACTATAGCAACATGAAAAATAAAGTACCTAGGAATAAATTTAAGGAGGTAAAGGACCTGTACTTGGAAAACTACAGAACACTGAAGAAGGAAATTAAGGGAAATACAAAAAAAAAGAAAAAAAAAATGGAAGCATATACCTTGTTCATGGATTGGAAGAATTAACATCACTAAAATGTCCATACTACTCAAAGAAATCTGTAGATTCAATGCAATCCCTATTGAAATACCAATGACATATTTCACAGAATTAGAATATTTCAAAAATGTATATAAAACCAAAAATGACCTCTAAGAGCCTCAGCAATTCTGAGAAAGAAGAACAAAGTAAGAAGGATCACAATACCTGATATCAAACTATATTACAAAACCACTGTAATCCAACAGCCTGATATTGTCACCGAACAGCAATTGGGGTCCTACTGCTCACTGCCACCCTCTAGGCAAAATTCTGGAGGTAAAGGTTTGGTGATAAAGGAAAGGAATCTTTCTTCAAAAGCTGTCACTCAGCCTATCAGGTCACAGCTTTACTCACTTAAACCAGCTGCAAGGCTTTTATTCCCCCCTGGAATCACATTAAACAGTGACAATTTGACAGATCTTTCTTGCTTATAAATTGAGCATCTCTGATGATGTCACAAATCCAATTTAAATTTCTGAATAAAAATAAAAATTTGAAGACAGCTATGTTAGACCAATGTCCAATACTAAGCCTTGTGATTTTCCTTGTTATATGATTTTTCTCAAGATCACCCTCATTGTCCTCAAAGACACTTCATTAAGTCCAATTTTAATTCCAGTTTTAATTTTGCTTGTGTGTTTGCATAAACACAAGAAGAGCAACAATTGATCATATAGGATTTTTTTAAAAAAGATTTTATTTATTACTTCCAGAGAGAGAGAGGAAGGGAGGGAGGCAGAGAAGGAGAGAGACATCAATGTATGGTTGCCTTTTACCTGTCTTCAGCCACGGACCTGGCTGGAGACCTGGTTTGCAACCTGGATATGTACCCTAGCTGGGACTCAAACCAGAGACCTTTGGGTTTGCAGGCTGGTGCCTATCCACTGAGCCACCAGCCAGGGCTGATCATATAGGATTTTTAAAGTCTGCTTTGATCTAACTCACGGTAGGAACCTTTAGGTTGAGCCTTAGTCTGCCCTTTGGGGCACAGAAGACATGCCACACTTCTGCCATCTCGCTTTTCCTGCAGTACTTATCTTCTTCAAGTTCTTGAGGTTTTTATTGTGTCTTATGGTTCCTTCTAGCCATCTTTCAGGAAAACAATCTTCATTCCTTCCCTGGAAAGACTGCCATGAACCACACAACCAGAGAAGGTACCAGGCCATTTCTCCAGTGGGCTTTTGTTAGCTTTAAAAGTCAATCTCAGTTCCTCAAAGTTTTCTGGTAACAACCAGAGTCCTGTCATGCCCCCTTCAGGCATTACATTGCAATCAAAGTATTAATTAATAAAACCACCAATGGCAACTGGTCTTGTTGGTTTTATGCAAAGAAGCCTTAGTCATCACTCACTCCTTCAGAATGCCAAGTTCTGGAGGGATCAGATAGGGAGAAAAATACAAAGTATGAAGGAAAATTTTATCCTTCTAATATCCACCAAAATTGCATCTCCATGCCTTCTACTTTTCATTGTTTACTTCCACTTGATGTGAAGTTTTAACTCTCCCCGGGAACCTCAATTACCTTCTGAAACCAAAGTAAAGCAAAGTCCAAAGTAAAGGTGGAGTTCCAAAAGAAGGAGAGGGTCTGGGACTAGCCTTAGAATCTTGTCTCATTTCCCACCGGTCCCACTAACCAGTCACATAGGTGACCTTTCCTAGGTCTCAAATGGCCCAAAGCCTCACTGGTAGAGGCACTCCCTTGCTTATCAGTGCATCCACAGGTCTCTTGGCAGAGACATGACCTCTCACCACCCAGTCTCGTGGCAAAGAAGGGGCTCTCTTGCCCCAGGCCAGGTTGCACCAGTACCAAATGACCCCCCTCCTAGGTCCTAAATGGCAAAGGTATCAACCAGCTTCACAGATGACCTCTCCTAGGTCTCAATGACCAAACAGCAGAGATTCCTAATGTATCTAAAACAGTAAAGTTCAAACCATGTCCTCATAAGACCGAAAACAAGCAAAGAAACCAAGCAAGTAAAGAGTAATCGGAAGGGAAGCAGTTTAGTCAAGGAACTAGCATGGAAGAACCATGGACATGGACAACAAGTGGGATTGACTTTGGTAGGGAGTGGGTGACTGGAGAAGGGGACAGATGGAAGGGAAAAAGGGATGGGTATAATGAAACAACAATAAAATTAAATTAAAAATTAAAAAAAAAAGAATAATTGTGTCCAAGAGTGTGGTTTCTTTTCCTCCAGGTTTAAAACTTGCACAATCTTTCAATATACCTTTACTCATTCAGATTTAGCCATCACTCCCTTTCGATGATTGTTCTTTTCCACACTGGGAAGGATCATACTGAAACTCGGTATCTGGCAGCTGAAAGTCGCTAGCTTTATAAGCATATGAATAAATAAAAAGAAACATTGTCACTCTGTACTGGGGGTCATTGTCCTTTTCCAGAAGAGGAATTTCAAATCTCCTTCTGAATAAAGGTCCAACTTTCCTTTTAGCCATGCTTGGGCCACGTTTCCTCACAACCCAAAAACATATGTAAGCCACATGGTGCTATAATAATTAATCAATACTTCCTTGGTCATTGGGTAATAACAGTAAATACTCCAGCCTTGCAAAATCCTACTCAGTGGACTCCCTCTAAAAGCCCGTACAGAACTGCCCTTATTGGCCTTGACGTACAGGCCAAAAGCTATGAGAAAAATCTAAAAAACCCTGAGACCGTATAAACAAAACCGGCATCAGTGACTCCATTATTCCAGAGTACTCACAAGCAAATCTTCTCTTAACCAATCCATAAACCTGGTTCCCACACAATGGCTTTGCCCAAAGCAGTCCTCACCTGGACCCCGTTTCCCTTTCACCAGCCAGCTGTGTTTAGGTGGCTGATGCCTCCAGCGGACACACAGGAAAACTCCCAGAGGCTGGGAAAATCCACAGTCCTGCTCTTGGGGTTGACCAGCCACAGGCAGTTAGGGTCCCTTTGTGGTTGCCATTGTTTCAAATGCATGATGGTACAATAACTCAGGGAGCCAGCAAAGCTTGTGAGCCAAAGAACCAGTCCTCTTTTTATTTCCACTGGCTCTGGAGGCATTCAGCTTCTCAGCCAATACCATCTTAGATGGCCTTTCATTGCCTCAGCAAACTCCTATGGCCCTTCCTACTCCTTCCCAGTGATCTTCATCAGATCAGATCTCTCGGTATCAGTACTAGAATAAGAACTGACACTTAGATCAATGGAAAAGAATAGAGAGACCAGAAATATACCCAGGTCTCTATGGTTAATATTTGACAAAGAGGGCAGGAGCATACAATGGAGTAAAAACAGCATCTTCAATAAATGGTATTTGGGAGATCTGAACAGGTACATGCAAAAAAAAAAAAAAAAAAAAAAAAGAAAGAAAGAAAGAAAAGAAAAGAAACTAGATCACCAGCTTACACCATATACCAGAATAAACTCAAGGTGGATATGCCCTGGCTGGTGTGGCTCAGTGGATCGAGCGTCAGCCTGCAGACTGAAAGGTCGCCAGTTCGATTCCCACTCAGGATACATGCCTGGTTTGTAGGCGGGGTCCCCAGTTGGGGGTGTGAGAGAGGCAACTGATTGCTGTTTCTCTCACACATCATGTTTCTCTCCCCCTCTTTCTCCCTCCTTTCCCCTCTCTCTAAATAAATAAAATCTTTTAAAAAAAGATGTATAAAAGATATAAATGTAAGCTGTGACACCATAAAAGTCCTAGCGGAAAACATAGGCAGTAAAATTTCAGATATCCCATGCAGCAATATTTTAGCTGATACACCTCCAAGGATAAGGGAAATACAGGAAAGAATAAGCAAATGGGACTACATCAAACTAAAAAGCTCTTGCTCAGCTAAAAAAACAAAAACAACAAAACAAAACAAACAAACAAAAAAACAAACATCAACTAAATGAAAAGGGAACAAACTGTACGGGAAAACATAACTGCCAGAGACAAGGGTTTGATCTCCAATATATATAAAGAACTCATATGACTCAATACCAGGAAGACAAGCAATTCAATTAAAAAATGGGCAAAGGACCTGAACAGACACTTCTTTGAGGACATACAGAGGGCCCACAGGCATATGAAAGGATGCTCAACATCACTAGCCATCAGAGAGATGCAGATTAAAACCACAATGAGATACAACCTCACACCTGTCAGAATGGTCATCATTAACAAATAAACAAACAGCAAATGCTAGAAGGGATGTGGGGAAAAAGGAACCCTAGTGTATTGTTGGTGGAAATGTAGACTGGTGTAGCCACTGTGGAAAACAGTATGGAATTTCCTCAAAAAATTAAAAATGGGACTGCTTTTTGATTAAACAGAAGAACCCTGAAACACCAATTCAAAAGAACCTATGCACCCCTATGTTCATAGCAGCACTATTTACAATAGCCAAGTGCTGGAAACAACCTAAATGCCCATCAGTAAATGAGTGGATCAAAAAATAGGTACATTTACGCAATGGAATACTATGCAGCAGAAAGAAACAAGGAATTGTGACCTTTTGTGATAGCGGGGTTGGAACTGGAGAGGATTATGCCAGGCAAGGAAAGACCAATATCATATGATCTCACCTAATACAGGAACCTACACTGTGGTTTCTCTTCAGATCATATAAATCTTTCACCTTTTACTAATATAGGAACCTAATGAACAAAAGAAATAAGCAAAATAGAACCAGGGGCATGGAAACAAGGAACAGACTGACGGTGAGCAAAGGGAAGAGGAGGGGGAGGAGAAGGAAGGGTTGGTCAAGGACCAGGTGTGAAGGACCCATGGATATGGACAATGGGGTGGGGATTAACTGTGGGAGTGGGGTGGGGGCAGGGCAGGAGGGAGCAAAAGGGGAAAAATTGGGACAACTGTAACTGAACAACAATAAAACAAAAATAAAAACACAGCTACCCAAGATGTGGCCAGGCCTCTACTTCCCCGGGACTTAGGGGAAGGGCAGAGTCTCCTGAACGCTATAGGGTCTTTCTGTCCACACTAAGATTACAGTGTAAATTATTTGACCTCTTCATGCCTTAGTTTCCTCTTCTATAAAATGGGGCAATGGAGTGCCCCTCCACAGGGGATTACCTGAAATAGGGGATGCCTAGCACCTGGCACGGCCTTCAACCACGGACGTGTAACCCATGGCAGCTGCTAATGTTGCTGTTTTTATCTGGCCATTTGGCACTGAGGCCTGAGGCCGACTTCCTTCACCTGCACAGGGCACACCAGTCCCAGGTCCTCAGCGGAGATTGGAGAAAGACAGCTATGTAAGAAGACCAAGGACTGACCGACAACCAGTGTTTGCCCCAGTGGGGCCTACAGCGGGCCCAAGCAGCCCATGCCCTTCTCCTGACCTTGGTGGGCTGGTTTGCATTCAGGTCCCCAGATGGCTGGCAGGAGCCACAGACAGGACTGCCTAACTAGGACTGTTTGTTCACTTATTTTCTGGACCCAAGCAGCAGATCTACACCATGATGGTCCAAGCCCATGGGTTTCAGGTGCCATGATGGACACGCAGCACCCTTTGCAGATGGTTCAGACAGTCTCTCCCTGCCCCCTCTCCAAACAGTCCTCTGTGGCTCACCTGTCTCTGTATTTGGTGACTATTATCACATACATACAGCATATATCTCACCCTGACCAGGTAGCTCAGTTAGTTAGTATTGACCTAATACGCCAAGGTTGTGGGTTTGATCCCCCATTCAGGGCACATACATGTATCAACTAATGAATGCATAAATAGGTGTATTAGCAAACTGATGTTTCTCTCTCAAATCAATATAATACATAAAAAACCAAACAAACAAAAAAACCTTAGGTACTTCCAGCTCCCCGGATTCTAGAACCCACACAGGAATAAAACAACTGGAGGCAGGGAAGGTGATAATGAAGCGTAAGAGATGATCCAGGGGATAGAACTTTGAAAGGAAGACTCAGTTCATAAGCACTTAGCAGACACCACAGGCACAGTGAGCTGGGGTGGAGAAGGCAGGGCGCTGGGTGTGTTTGATAGGAGGTCATAGGCAGCACATGGCACGGCTGCTTATGCGTGCACACGTGCATGAGTGACGAGGGCGGGGCCCATGCTGAAATGGGGGTGCTCTTTCCAGGACAGGCCGCCCTGGCGTATGATCTGGGAGCTTCTTTGCCACTGGCAGAAATTCCTCCATAAACGTTCAGCCTTTGGCTTTGGAACTAGAGGATATGAAAGCTGCAAGACAACAGACTCTCTGTTCCAGCTCCTCATCCCCATCTTACTCATGAAGATGCCCAAAAGGAAAGTTTTCCTGCCTGGGCATTCTCTGTTTAGGCACATCAGCTTTGCCAGGCCTGGAGGTGATGGCGCAGAAGGTGCAGGCCACTAAGCGTAGGATTTGTGGGGTCAGGATCAGGAGGAGGGACACAGATGTGGCAGAGTCAGGCCTGCTGGTGAGATGGAAGGGTGAGCAAGTGAAGTGGGCGGATGTGAGAACTCTTCACATCCACAGAAAAGTATACCCACTTTGCTTGCAACAGGTCCCCTTTCGGTCTAACTTCTATCCTCTCTCTTTTCAAAGGGATGTGGAAACAACACCTATTTTGCCTTCTTCTCAATAACCCTGTAAAGGCAATGATCAAAGAGTGTCAGAAACAACAGGGAGGGTGGGATTGTGGCAAACCAGAGACGCTGTCTAACAGGGAAGCTGCTTCGTCTGTCCAATTTTCCCAGGGAGGGGCAGTATGGGCAGGCCTTTTGATTTCAAAAAAGATGCCAGAAACACTCCATATTCTTCCAAGTGAGAATTTTCTACATTTAAAAAAGTTGCCAATGAATTTAGAGCAGTGAGCCAGCTCGAGTCGCTGCTCCACCAGCTTGCGACCTATAACAGTGGCAAAGGTCCAACCTCCAAGGACAGATGGCATCCCACCTCCCAGCGTGGAAGCCCTCCTGCTCTGCTCTCTCCCAGCCTCCGCCCGCCTGGCCCCCTGCATGAAATGCACACTCCCAGCTGCTCCAAAGGGTGCAGAAGTTCAGGTACCACATCCAGGCTGCCATGACTGAACTGAAATGGCAATTCCAGGGCCTGCTGGGGAAACACTGGGGTGAGTGGGGTGGTGGGAGAGGGCAGCTGAGTGCTCTGCAGAGCTTTGGAAGTGTTAATTCCTCAGGAACAGAGAAAGAAGGAAGGTGGCATAGCAACAGCTGGCTCTGGGCAGTGAGCAATCCTGTCTGAAAATAAAACATTTTACAGTCCACAACTGTGGCTCATTAAGAATGAATGGATCTACTGGTATAAATAGCATGCTGCGTTAAGAAGTCAGGAAACAGCATATGCATTTGATGGAAAAGCGGCTGCCACGGAACTGCTTATTAGCTCAGTCGGCTGCAGTTCTGTGCTAAATAGACAGAGGTCTTGGGTATAAAGCTTTTGTGGGCCATGTGGCTTTCTCCATCTTGGACCATAGGCTGTACCCCTGTCCCCTGAGCCCTGGTTATAATTTGGGGCCAGAACTCTGCATATATACTAACAAGCCCATAGTGAGTTTCTCAACCCTCTATTACTTAGGTTCTACTTGAATACTCCTAGTGATGGGGAGCTCACTATTCCATCAGGTACAAAACACCCAATTCTGTGTTACAATAGCTACTGAGCAAGAGATACAAATTTCACCCTGGCTGGTGACACAGTGGATAAGGCACCAGCCTGTGAACCCAAAGGTCACTGGTTCAATTCCCCAGCCAGGGCACATAACCAGGTTGCAAGCCAGGTCTCCAGCCGGGTCCGTAGCTGGAGGCAGGTGAAAGACAACCATACATTGATGTTCTCTCCCTCTCTGCCTCTCTCCCTTATCCTCTCTCTAAAAACAATAAATAAAATCTTAAAAAAGAAAGAAAGAGATGCAAATTTCCCCCTGCTCTGTCCCAGCTCTGCTTTGGGGGAAAGCAGCCCTTGCTGGCCATGCCACCTGTTACATCTGATGGGTGCAGGCTGGATGCAAGAGGAGGCCAATCCCTTCCCTGCTGAGTGGGGTCCTGTGAGTTGAGGCAGATGCTACGACTGAAGGGCATGCAGGGAGTACAGACAGAGGCTGGGGAACAAAGCAGATCCAAGAGTTTCCTCAGAAGCAGAAGCTGCTGCCACACTCCTGATTAAACAGAAAAATCCTGAAACACCAATTTAAAAGGACCTATGCACCCCTATGTTTATAGCAGGGCTATTTATGATAGCCAAGTGCCTCGCAAGCCTTTGTCCCTGTCCCTGCTTCTGGGACGGGCAGCCACGCCCTGACTGGAGTTGGGCCTCTGTGGCCCTGGTCCATGCAACCCAAAATCCTCCACCGAGTCCGAAAGAAGGAAGCCGAGTATGTGGTGATTTGGGCAATAGCTTTTCTCTGATCGACACTCAGAGGGGAGGAGTGTGGGCCAGGATTCAGAAGCCTGGGTGCCAGGCCTTCTTGGCCATGTGACCTTGGGCCGACTCTCCCCTCCTTATCCATCACTAAGCGTCAATGTCGAGGGCTGTAGCGGCCCCACGAGCTGTTCTGAGCATCAGATGAGATAATGACTGTGAGTCACAGAGCTCTGGCTGAGGCCAGCACAGCACCCAGTGACTTGGCTTCCCCAGGAGCAGGAGATGGTGGCGACAGTGGGGAGGGGGAGGGTGTCAACCGAGGGCTCATTCAGGAAGGACGGCCCTAGGTATGCATTTGTAGGCTGAGTGGAACCAGACTGCTCAGCCTAAACCACCGAAGCTTGCTTTCACTGGTCTGCAAACAGAACCACAGTTTAGAATTAAAAAAAAAAATTATTTAAAATCTATCAGAAGTGATGATGAAACTCCCATTGTTCTTAAAACTACTCAACCAGAACAAATCTAAGACTCAAGTGCTTTTCCAGAACAGACCTTGAAGTGAACCAGTGTGCCATCCTGTTCAACTCTGCCCAGGGGATGGCGCAGGCTGGGGGTGGGGGTTTTCCTGCGGAGGGTCCTGGGACGGGACCGTGGGACCCAGGCCTCCATGCAGATGGGGAAGTGAATTGGCCTCAGCGTTACAGCGAGCTCCAGGCACCCGCCTGTGTTCAGCTGGGGGCTTCTGGGGTCTGGGCTAGAGGACAAAGTGGAAAGGACTTCCCAATCCTCCAGGCCACAGGTCAGCGATGGCCTCTCCCTGTGCCAGCCTTGGGCTCCCTGGGAGAGTTGAACATGGAAAGCCTCCCTGACCCAGAGGGGTCTGTCTCCTAGGAACCCCAGCTCTCCGCTCCCGTGTGAGAAGAGAACAGACATCCCAGGAAGCCCAATAACCTCCGGCTGGACTCTCAACTTGGGTCGTCAGTCCACCCCTCTCTCCCTCATTCAGGTGCTGGGCCACAGCTGGGAGAGGCGGGGCGGCCAGTCACAGAGCAGACCCAGGCAGTGCGGCCTCCTGGCCACAGCGGTGGGGCTGAAGAAAACAAGAAGCCCCATCACAGACCCTATCTGAGACTAATGTCCACATGCGATGACTTCAGTGAGGCGCATTCCACTCTCCAGCGGGTAGGAAACCAGGCTCTGCCAGGACTAGTACCAGCCCCTGCCCCCCTTGCCTGCTTCTATTATAACGCAGGGCAGCAGGAGCGAAAGGCTTCATTTCCCAGCATCCCTTTTGATCTTTCTTCCTTTCTTTCTACTGATGGCTGGAACATCAGCAGCCATCAGGGGACCACCAGACAAAGGGCAAGACTTGCAAAGACATCTGTTATGATATCACTGAGCTGCTGAACCAATGCTGCAGTGGCCTTCCTCTAAGAAAAAAACGTCACCTCTTATTACCCCAAAATGCAAAACTAATATGGTATCCCTCACTCCTACTCCTAACAGATCTCTCTCTACACCCAGCTCAAGGGAGGGAATCCAGATCAAAGGACAGCAGCCTGCAGAAGAAGTGGGCCCAGCTCCAAAGAGATTAAGACCCAGGAGCCCACAGTACTGGTTTCACCATTCCCACCTTATATTTCACAGGGGATCAATTATACCTGGGAGCGTGTAAAAGCTGACTTGATTTATTGCTGCCATAAACTTGGAGCAATGATCTGCCAGGAGAAAGGTGCATGGAGCCCACACTGCATTAGGATGGATTGGCTGGGAGGTATGGAGACCTCTCCTCAGGGGAAGCCGGGTCCAGCCCTGGGCCAGTCCCGAGGAGAAACTCAGGTCACGCTGTGCCCCACCCATTCCTGCTCTGAGCAAGCTCGGAGGGGGCTCACTAAAAGGGCCTGCAGGCAAATCCTTCACCCAAATCAACACCCTTTATCCAGAGGCGGGAGTAGCAACTTCAGGTAGTCAGCCACCTATCCTATAGGTGCCAGAGTGTCATTGGCTCTCTTTGATAGAACACAGAGGAAAAAAAAATATGGCTAATCTTTCTCTAATATGTTCACTGTGTTATTTTTAACATTTAGAAATTTAATTTATCTGAAATGTCTTTCTGGATGCACACGGAATAGGATGGGAATCTAATTAGGCTAGCTCCAGTTGTTATGTAAACCTGTTCTTTTCCCACCAAATTGAAAAGCTACCAATGTTCGGCTTCCATATACTCTTCGGTCTATTCTTTCTCTATTTGGTTCCACTTCCATATTCATTCTATTTATTCTGGTGTCAATACTCTACTGTTTCTGTTGATTCAAGTAACTTTGTAGTACACTTTAACATTTGGTCAGATGACTCCTCCCACTCCCTTTGCTATTTAAAAAATAAACATTTTGCTAAACTATTCTTTAACTTCCTCATGAAATTTTAAAAAATGGAAACATAATTCATACCATAAAATTCACTCTTTGAAAGTACACGATTCAGTCCTGGCTGGCATGACTCAGTGGATTGGGTGTGCCCTGTGAACCTAAAGGTTGCTGGTTCAATTCCCAGTCAGGGCATATGCCTGGGTTGTGGGCCAGGTCCCCAGTTGGGGTTGTGTGAGAGGCACCAGATTGATGATGTTTCTTTCCCTTTTCCCCTCCATTCCCCTCTCTCTAAAAATAAAGAAAGTAGTTAAAAAAAAGAAAGAAAGTACACAATTCAGTGCACTTTTTTAGCCTCTTCATAAAGTCGTGCAACCACCACCATCTAATTCCAAAATATTTTCATCTATTTTGAAAGAAACCCTGATCCCATTAGCAGTTGCTCCCCATTTTCCCCAGTGTTTCTCAGCCCCTGGCAACCACTAGTCTACTTTCTGTCTCTATGGATTTGCCTTTTCTGGACATTTCATATATGTGGAATCATACACTGTATGGCCTTTTGTCTCTGGCTTCTTTCACTCAGCATAATGCCTGCAAGGCTCAGCCATGTTGCAGCACATGTCAATGCTTCATTCTTTTCAAGGCCATTACATTGTGAACCACTTCCTGTTCATCCAATGGAGAATAAAAACATTTGAATTCACTTCTCCCTAAAAACTCCATTGGGAATCAGGTAGTTGTTACATGTACTAATTTGGAGGTATGAAGATTCCTATCTGCCTCTCTGTCCTGTCTTACTTTTTGTCCTGCGATATGATTGTTGGACCTATAATTAATTCTCTTTCAAACTTTGTTCCTAGGCATTTTAGAATTTTTATTGCAAATACAAATGAATTTTCCCATTTTAGAGCAAAAGTATTTATTTTTGTGTAAGTTATTAATTTACTTTGTGTCTTATCACTTCCTAATTCTCTTATTAATCCTAGTGGATTGATTTAATAGACTCTTCTTGGTATACCAACACATCATCTGCAGATAAGAGAATTTTCTTTTCTAATAGTAAGAGATTATTATCCTTTCCTTTTTTATAAATGAAAAGGCTTTTATTTAGTTACTTTTGGCGGGGGTGGGGAGGGAGGGAGAAAGAGAGGGAGAGAAACATCACTGTGTGAGAGATATACATTGATCAGCTGTCTCTCACACGTCCCCAGCTGAGGACATGGCCTGTAACCCAGGCATGTGGCCTGACTGGAAATTAAACCAGTGACTTCTTGGTTTGAAGGCCACACTAGCCAAGCCTATTTTACTTTCTTGCCTTATTACCTTAAATACAATTACATACTGTTGAATGACGGGGATCCTGGGGTAGGCTTGGTTTGCATTTTGATAGAATATGGTTTGAGTACTTTATCAGTTTGTATAATATTTTTTGTTGGATTTTTTTTTGTAATTTTACCACTTTAAGTAATTTCCTTTTATTTTTATAATTCTTAAACTTTTTATTTAGCAGATGTTTTAACATTGGAGAGGAAGACATTTCAAAGTAAGACAGGAAATCTAGAAATCCACAAGGCAAGAGAAATATATACATGACCTCACAAAAATTAAGAAAAAAAAGTTTTTGAGTGGCAAAATCAATTTTTGAATGGCAAAGCAATATCCAAAATGTGAAGTCAAGGAGTAAATTTTTCAACCCATTTAGTATCCCTACCATATCAGTAAGAGAAAATAATTTCATAAAAAATGGTCAATGGTGCCCTGGCTGGTGGCACAGTGGATAAGGCGCTGGCCTGCAAACCCAGGGGTTGCTGGTTTGATTCCCCAGCCAGGGCACATGGCCAGGTTGTGGGCCAGGTCTCCAGCTGGGTCTGTGGCTGGAGGCAGGTAAAGGGCAACCTTGCATTGGTGTTTCTCTCCCTTTTTCCTCTCTCCCTGCCCTTCTCTCTGAAAATAATGAATAAAAAAAATCTTTAAAAAGAAAAAACAGGCAATTTTTAAGAGGACCTAAATAATGAATAAATAATAAAGATATGAAGTGATATGCAAATTAAAATAATAAAATATTTTCTGTCTAATATACTTGCCAAAATGACGGATACCAACACTATTCATGGCAGGCCAGGATGCAGAAATAAATGAGTATAAAAGACTATGAGACTGTCTCCTGGATGAACCAGGCTGTGGGAACGAGGGAAGGAGAGTGCAGGTTCACCCTCCTGCAGACATAGGGCGCAGAAAGTCAAAACGGAAGCTGTCCCCAAAGAAGACGACGACAGGCACCCTAGAGACCCAGTTCACCTGCCCCTTCTGCAACCATGAAAAATCTTGCGACATGAAAATGGACGGTGCCCATACACCGGAGTCAGCTCTTGTACTGTGTGCCTAGAAGAATTCCAGACACCCATCACATATCTGTCAGAACCAGCGGACGTGTATAGCGACTGGATAGATGCTTGCGAGGCGGCCAATCGGTAGCAACGTAGAGGACCCACCCCCGTGGCAGCCCTGCTGCTGTGGACCAGCCCCCTGGGTACCATTCCAGAGACATTCCTGAGGTCCAGGGTGTGGGTCCAGGGCCCTTGCAGCCTTCTGCATGTGTGTTTTTGTGGAGTGGATGTGAATGTGAATGTGTGGCTGCAAGCGTGGCCATGGGGGTACGCTCATGGGCAGGGGTTGGAGTTGAGGGGTTGCTGGGCTCTGGGGTCCCAAAGCCTTTGATTTGCTCCCACTTTCGTCCCCTGACCCCTCTGGCTCTAGGGTCGTGGGTTCTCCTGGGGCCAGTGTCCTAACATCTGGGTGAGGGCAGGCCTACAGAGAAAGCCTCGGGATTCTTCAGCCTCCTTACCCACCTCCCAGTCCCTTGCCCATTTGAACTAGACTGCATGCCGTCCTCTGCCTTTTAAAGACTGTGGCCTGGGATTCCAAGCCACAGGCCCCTCAGCAGGGCCTTCACAGGGCAGCCCTGGTTCATGTTTAGTTACTTTTATAGGGGATGAAAGAGCTGGGTCAGGACAACTGTTGGTCTCGAGCCCTGAAATAAAGCAGCTGATATAGAAAAAATAAAATAAAATAAAATAAAATAAAAATAAATAAAAGGCTGTGATATTTTTGGAATATAGCTCGGCAATGTCTATTGAAATTTAAAAACACACAACTCCATTTTTGGAAACCTACCCCACGGAAATAAAAGCATCATATACCTACAAGGGTGTTGCAGTATTGCTTACAGTATGAAAAGCTGGAAACAATGTCAGCAATTGGTGAATAATTAAGTAACAATATAAGATATAAGGGGATTTTATTCAGACATTAAAAATAATAAAGTAAAATTGATATCTACTGATATGGAGGGGTACCCATGATATTCTTTTTTCCCCCCTTCCTCTTCCTCCCCATGATATTTTTTAAAAAAGATTTTATTATTTTCAGAAAGAAGAGCAGGGAGGGAGGAAGGAAGGAAGAGAAGCATCAATGTATAGTTATCTTTCATCTGCTTCCAGTTACAGACCTGACTGGAGACCTGGCTTGCAACCTGGTTAGGTGGCCCGGCTGGGAATCGAACCAGTGACCTTTGGGTTCGCAGGTCGGCATCTTATCCATTGTGCCACCAGCCAGGGCTCCCATGATATTCTTTGAAGTGAAAAAAGCAACATGTAGAGTTATGGGTAAGAGCCTATTTCTATTCCTAAAACAAAAGCAAAATCAAAACAAAATTAAAAAAAAAACCCTAATATCAAGTATATGTCTGTAGAAACAGGGAGAAAGTGTTTTGGAGATGATAGCAAAAGACTTTAATATTTCATATACTTTTGAATTAACTTGTTAAAATATATCATGTATGCTTATGTAATTATAAATTAATGAGAAATTTTAAAGCAGAAAGAAAAGGAACCTGCCTCAGAAACATCGATACATTTCATTTGATGGTTTTGTGAACTGAAAAGTTCATGGCTTGTATCTATTGATTACCTTTTCTCCTCCAAAAGGGCAGAAGGAAGAAGGCAGGGGGAGCTAGAAGGTGGGGAGAGAAGCTGGGAGCCACAGGTTTACCAGCCCAAGAGCTGGGAGAGGGAGAGGGAAGAGAGGGAGAAGGACAGAGATGGAGGAATGGAAGGAAAGAGATGGGGTGGGGTGGGAAAGAGGGCCCGAGAGAGTAGGCAGGTATCAGGATTAGCTTCCATGTCAGGGAGCAGGGACTTTGGGGCAGAAGGGGGATATTGGCCTTGGGGTCCCTGCGGGTAGCAGCCTGGGATGAGATGCCTCATGAGAATGGGGTGATTTTAACATCCTCTGAGTGTTTCCTGGAGCTGTCCAACAGACCCCTGACCTCTCCGAGCCTGCAGGCCCTAATGAAACCCCTCTATAGGTCTTTTAAATATCTTGCAGCAGCAGGTGGATGGTTCATTCATTCATCTAATAAGCATCTATCTTGTGCCTTTCCCATGCTACATGCTGAGAAATCAGTTCAGGACAGCCATGGCCTTGCCCACCTGCAGCTTTTATGTGGAGGGGGGGATCACATTCCAGTGCTGGTCACGGTTTTCCTCTGGCTTCAAACTCAGTTTTGGCCGAATGGGGTAATGTGAGGGCCAGGCTTACCAGGCAGGATTTGCCCTGGACCACACACTGCAGCACTGACTGCAGCCAGCTGCCTGGCACCTGGGCATTGCTGATAGTGGGGTCTGGGGTGGAGGGAGAAACTGCTTTTAAAGATGGAAAAACACTGTCTTGGCTGCTATGGCTTGGTGGACTGATTCCTGGTCTGTGGACTGAAAGGTCGCTAGTTTGATTCTCAGGGCACCTGCTTGGGTTGCAGGGAAGGTCCCCAGTTGGGGGTCTGCGAGAAGCAGCTGATCGATGTATCACATTGATGTTTCTCTTCCTTTCTTCTTCCCTTCCCCTCTCTCTAAAACTAAATAATTAAACAAAAATTTAAAAAATAAAATAAAATCTCCACTGATTCCCCTGTTGGCAATGGTCTGGAAAGGGCTGGCGACACACTCCAAGGCTGCTCACTGGGGCTGCCTGCTGCAGGAATGTGGCAGTTTCAAGGAGACCAACCTGACAAGGAATCGGAAGGAGGCAGCAGCCCCTGGAAGCTTGTGGGCGTGCTCCCTAGAGGCAGACCTGGCCGAGTCCTTCCAGTGACTGCCACAGACTTGACCATGAAGCTGTGTGTATGAGGGGGCCACAGAAGGACTAGTATGGGGCTGACCTTGTACAGGGTTCCCACCCTTGCCCCCAGACTCAGTTGTAAGGATGGTTTCTGCTGGCTCAGGCCTATGGTCCACCACAGGGGTCTGGCAGCTGCCTAAGAGCCTCTGCAAGTGCACGGCCGGGTCTGGGATGCCCAAGGGTCGGGAGGGTGGGGAACCCAATTCAATCAGAGCCCAGATCCTGGCTTCTGCTCAAGCCCATCAGGGAGGACAAGCAAGTCACCCAGGATCAGGCTGAGGAGCAGGTCAGGAGTAGCCAGCCTGCTGGTGGCTCTATGGCACCCTTCCCTGCAAACCCCTGATGCTTTGGCCTTTATGGCTCGGAACCTCTTCACCACCAGCTCCGCAACCTGCCCTCACTGTCCTGCTGCCCCTAGGTGAGACACGCAGGTCACCTGTTGAGCAGAAGGGCCACCTCCTTCTTAGCACTAGCCTGCGGATTAGCACAGGGCTGTGATGCGGCTGGCACAGTGCTCTGGAAGGCCGGGGGCTTCCAGCCTGGTGTGCGGAGGGAGGCCAAGGTCATGCGTGCAGCATCCCCATGGCCTGGCCTCACTGCAAACTTGGTTAATAAATGTGCAGGTCCCTGGCCTCCTCACCCATAATTAAAAGGCCATTTGTGTCCATGTGGCTGGGGAAAAGATGCACCCTATGTGTATGTGTGTGCACATGTGTACCCTGCTGATGCTGGAGCAGACAGGGAAGTGAGGGCCCTCTGGGTGGGGCCTCAGAGCCTCCCATCCTCAACCCACTTGAAGCAACATTCTTTTATTTTTTAAAAAAATATTTTATTCATTATTTTCAGAGAGCAGGGCAGGGAGGAAGGAAGAAAGGGAGAGAAGCATCAATGTATGGCTGCTTTTCACCTGCCTCCAGCTCCGGAACTGGCTGGAGACCTGGTTATGTGCCCTGGCTGGGAACTGAACTGGTGACCTTTGGGTTCACAGGCCGGCACCTACCCACTGAGCCACCAGCCAGGACTGAAGCAACATTCTAAGCCCGACCAGGTCCACCAGCTTGTTTCCATGCGGTGCCTCTTCCCTCAGCCTGAAGGATGCTGACTCCTGGGACTGGAGGCAGCCCAGCTCTGAGGGTGGAAATGGGAGGAAAGGGAAGAGGGAGCCACTTCTCCAACAAGTCCCCCCGGGCTCCCTCCAAGGCTGCCCAGCTGCAGCACCCAACTTTGGCCAGCCCCTGCCAGGCCTGTCCCCTTCCTCTGCCTTCTCAGTGCCCCAGGACCTGTAATAGTCCCTGGAAGTAGCAGTGATGGCAGGAGGGTGAACCCACGGGAATGAGCGTCCAGCAGAATTAGCCAGGACGCCTGCTGCAGGGAAAGCCGAGCGATGGACAGGAAGAGGAGAACAGGCTCCTGTTAATTGCAGGTTATGCTTGGAAGGGGTGACCTATAGGGAATTTTCACTGGTTAGGTGATAGCAGCTTTTGATAACCTTCACAATTTTATAATAAGTGCACTGCACTTCTGTAAGAAGAAAAAACCAGCCCAAATGCTATAAAGATAGCTGTCAGGCCATAATCCAAAGACAGAGAAGTTCGAGAGCTCCCCCTCACCCCACAAGCAGCTGCATGTCTATTTTCTCTGGTCAAGAAACCCAAGAGCACCCCTGTCATTGGAATGAACCCTTCCTCTCCCCAGCCTCATCTCATTTAGGACTCTTAGTCCCTGAGTCTTGTGCTGAAACTCGGGCACTTCAGGGCAGAAGAAGCCAGAACCCAGAGACAGGAACCTGTCTTTCAGTCCCAGCCCTGCCAAACACCAGTAAGTCCTTTCTTTTCCCTGGGCCTCAGGCTACTCATCTATAAAATGGGGCTGCCAAACACCAACCCTGTCCCTTTTGGAGCCTGCTGTGAAACCAGGAACTTTGAAAATAAAATTACAAACGTTGCAAGCTGTGTAGAGGCATCCGCCATGCCAGGTCCTATTCTACATAATTACCCGTGGGGTGGGGTGCCCCTTCTCATGGGGACCATCTGGTAGGCTTCCACATCAGTGCAGCCATCGCAAATACCAAGGGGCCCTGGGCACAAGGTTGTTTTCCTCATCAGGACTAAGAAAGACAAGAGTCTCCCCTTATTGAGACATAAGGCAAGTGCTATAAGAAGAGATGGTATTGGCCTGCCTTGGAAAGACACACTTTCATATTTCACAAAAAAACCTCACCTGACATCACATTTCTGCAAAGATCCATAGAGCTGTTCACGGCATTCCCCATCCCAAACCAGTGTTTTTTTGTGGACCTGACCCCTCCAGCTGCAAGCAACCACTGTGCTGGGGTCCAGCCACCCCCATGGGTGCAGGTGGGGAGTTGGGAGCACAGAGAAGGATGAAACACCAGAATGAGCCATGCAGAGACGGTGGCAGCCTCTGCCTGCGGCACTGGCTGGCTGATGGCCTGAACGTCGGTTGCTATCCCAACGGAGGGGGCGAAAGGGACTTACCTCTCCCACGGGCCCACGTAAAGACTCGACCTGTCTCAGTGCTTCTGGGCTCTGGCTCAGCTGGCTCCACGGGCAAAGGTCGTAAGTGGGGGTCATCAGCCCGGCCAGGGGTCTTCAGGGGCAGGATGTACTTGGGGAGCCCTTTGTAGAACCAGGCCCCCGACCTCTTCCAGACCTGAGCAGGGGAAGATACCTGCTTAGAGTGCAGTGTGCAGAGCAGCCCCCTCGCACCGTGCTCCCACGCAGGCTGGTCCCCGCCTCCTGGTGCACAGTTGGAAAGTGGTCGATAGAAGTGGGTCCCTACGGCCAGCCCCTTCCCCTTGAGACTCTGGAGGCTGGAGGAAGAGGTGGCTGGCCACTCGCAGGACTGGAAGCTGTGTGGATGAGAGACCGACTCTGCAGCGGGCACAGAGAGGGCTGGAGTTGCAGAGAAAGGCACAGTGGAATTCCAAGCGGAAGCAGAGACAAGACCCCTGAACTCAGTGCCTACTTCAGACAATGCCCCGTGCTCCCTGATTTCTTTCCTGGTGAAGGAAATAGATAGGCTGCGGTCTCTAGTAAGAGTGGGACTGTGTGAAGGAACAATGTGACCTTTCTGGGAAGAGGACGCCTTGAATCTTGGATCTGTCAGCTAGCAGCTGAGAGCTGTGTAGGCGGATGTAGGAATAGTGTCCGTCTGTCTCACAAGGCTGCTATGAGGATCAGACTCATCAGCCCATGGCCTCGTGAGGGGCACAAGTAGCTTCTTGAGAGATGGATGCTTATGATTGTCGCCATCCCCCTCCTCTCATCAGACAAACAAGGATAGCTTTACGACCAGTGGACCAAGTCTGCTACTCAAAAGATGGGAGGTAAACCAGTGTCCTTCCTCCCAGCTACCCTCTGCAGAGGGGCATCTGGCAGGATGAAGCTTCACGGAGCCCTCTTCTGGAACACACGTTTGAATCCCCTTGCAACTCCCCGACAATGCCTAACTGTTTGAACTGGTAACACACGCACACATTCCAAAGATCACAAAGTACATAATTAAAAAGTCTCCTCCCCTGTTCCCAGAGGCATCTGGTGTAACAATTTTCGAGGAAGCGCCATTATTATTCCCATTTTCCAGACAAAAAAAACTGAGGCTCTAACATGTTAAAAGCCACTTGCCCAAGGCAACCCACCACTCCACACTGGAGGCCATAGAGTCTCATCCTAAATGTTTATAGGTATGAAGAAGATGCTCACCAAATTGTGACTGAGTGGTGAATAAATCTTCAATGGGTTGTCCTCCTGGACATTGGCGCCCTGCAGACAGGATGCCTAGAGGGGAGGGGAGTGTCACGCTGGGAGAGAAAACTAACTAACATAAGTAGCAGCTGCCAAGGTCACTCTGTCCCTAAGAGCTGCTGCATAGCTCCTGAGAGCAGGTGCCCCAGATGGAGGTGATGGGGCTCCCTCCACCTCCTTCTGCTGTGTGAAGGCTTGCTCACCCATCAGTGCTGGCTCTGCCTGCCTTCCCCTGGGCAGGCCAGCCTCCTTTCCCCCAACATGGGCTGGGCCTCCTGGTGGGGGTGGGGACCACATGAAACAAACCCTCAGAGCCATGTGTGAATGCTGGGGCCTGTGCTGGCTTATGATCCGCACCACATTGCATCCCCCACCCCTGCCATGGCAAGTGCTTTGTCTTTTTTCCCCCTGAGATGGGAAATTCACACATGGGTTACAAAATCAGGCCAATAACAAAAAAGTGAAATGAAGAAACTTAAGGTCACTCATAACATTACCACACAGAGGGAATTCTATTTAGAGCTATGCTGTGAGTTCTTTCTGGCCTTTTCTGGGCATATACACATTTTATTTTTTAAAGAACATCATCATGTAGATGCAAATGACTTTTGTCCCCATTGAACCATATATCATAGCTGTTCTGTGCTAATAAGTAATGGTCTCCACCATCATGTTTTAATGGTTCCATAGTTTGGATTTATTAAACTTAATTAAACTAGTCCCACACTGGTGGACATTTACATTGTTTCCAATTTTTCACTCTTACTGAGCAGTGCTGCAGCCAGCACTTTGCACACATGTCATCAGACAGGTGTCAGTCACCACCTTAGGAAACATCCTGGGAGTGGAACTGCCAGGTCAAGTGACGTGTGTACATTTAGAGGATGATACATGTGTTTTGTTTTTTTTTTCCCAGGAAAAAAGTCAAATCCTCATCAGGGTGTGAAGTGTATCCTGCACCCCACTTCCTGGTGGGATCCAGCGTCTGGTCTGGGAGACCCTGCTCAGGAGCAGTGCCCAGGGGTGATGGGCTTGGGGGAGGCCTTGTCAGGTCATGAGTTGCTGCAGGGGGAGGATGGGGACCCTGCTGCACCCTGGGGTGTGCTGTATCAGGTGGAGGGCATACTCCCTTCATGCCAGGCCAGCTGAGATCCTCTTTGAAGGGGAGCGGATGGGACAACCCTGAGGGAGACTCAGAAATGTGGCTCACTCTTCATTCTTATATGGCTTTCATCAGGAGAGACAAAGAAACACGACAGAGTGGTGTCTGAGGAGGCCCCAGGGCCAAGAGCATCATCAGCACTCACTCAGTGAGCCCTCAGGTCACGGCCTGCACCGCCTCTCCTGCAGGGCTGGGACTGCGTGCCAGCTTGTGAGTGTGCATGCTTCCTTCTTTCCTTCTAATTAAAAATGTTCAATTGCACCCTGGCTGGTGTGGCGGTGAGTTAGGTATAGTCTGCAAAGTGAAAGGTTGCCAGCTCGATTCCCAATCAGGGCAAGGGCCTGGGTTGTGGGTTTGATCCCTGGATGGGGTGTGTGCAAGAGGCAACCAATCGTCACTCCCCTCTCGCATCAACGTCTCTCTCCCTCTTTCTCTCTCCCTTCCTCTTTATAAATAAATAAAAATTTTTAAATGTGTTCAATTGTGTCAAAAATACACATAACATGAAATTTGCCATCTTAACCTTTTCTAAATGCACAGTTCAGTAGTGCAAAATACACTTACATTGCTGAGGAGCCAATCTCTAGAAATCTTTATTTTATAAAACTTAAATTTCTGCCCATTAAACGACTCCCCATTCCCCTTGCCTCACAGCCCCCGGGGACCACTTTTCTACTTTCTGTTTCTATGAATCTGACTACTCTAGGTTCCTCATATATGTAGAATCATACAGTATTTGTCTTTCTGATCTATATACAGCATTTGGCTTCTTTCACTTAGCATAATGTCCTCCAGGTTTATCCATGTTGCGACCTGTGTCAGAATTTTCTTCCTTTTTCAGGCTGAGTGATACTGCATTGCATGTATACAGCACATTTTGTTTATCCATTCATCTCTCGGGGGACACTTGGGTTGCTTCCTTTCATTTTTATCCGTCCTCCCACTAGGGCCTATCATCCAGGAGGGAGAGTCACGATGCTACTGCTCACCACTGTATCTTCAAGCTCCTAGCACACCCCTGACTTAGTAGGTGCTCAATAACATGCAGTCGAATGGCTGAATCGGAGTATGGGTTGTTGGCTAGAACGGGTCCCAAACAATAGTCTGCTGCTTTCCTGGGGAAGTGGTCTGAGAGTTTCATCCAAGTTCTTGTAATTCATCAAGTGGGTTTACTGTTCAGATTAAAAGAAGGATAACGAGGAAATGTCCAGCAGGGCCTGCCAGTGCAGAGCACACTCCAGAGAACTTCCCTAACCATGAACTTCACAGGACAAGGCAGCCGCATGCTCCCATTCCCTCCTCCAGCACCAGCGAGACCCACAACCCCTGCTGCCCCTGCTGCCCCTGTCCAGCCCCTTACATTCCAGTCAGGGCCCCCACTCCATCAGCCTCTACTCCGTTGCAACAATCCATTTCCACCCCTAGCCCCCCACTTAAAAACCACTGATCAGCCAAGTACTTCTGGAAAACATGATAAAGAGCACAGGATTGAAACTATGAGGTTGAATTGCATGAAACTGCTGATATTCAATGGTTTTTAAAAAAGATTTTATTTATTATTTCCAGAGAGGGGAAGGGAGTGAGGCAGAGAGGGAGAGAGACATCAATGTATGTTTGCCTTTCACCTGCCTCCAGCTACAGACCTGGCTGGAGACCTGGCTTGCAACCTGGTTATGTGCCCTGGCTGGGAAGCGAACCAGTGACCTTTGGGTTTGCAGGCTGGTGCCTTATCCACTGAGCCACCAGCCAGGGGCTGATATTCAATGTTTTTAATGGTGTCCAACCACTTATGATCTATAAGCACCACTGTCAATTTCATACAGTTCACCAGATATTTATGCTCAGCAGAGGTGATGGATCTGCCAGGCTTGCAGTGCCTGCCCAGGACCAGTGGGCAGGTCAGTTATTCCCTGAGCCTATTGTACGGGGCTGGGCCCTGCCTACTTCCCTCGAGTTATCATTATAGTCCAGTGGGAGGCCTGGGGCCAGCCTGGTGGGCAGAGGCCTGACCAGACTGGCCAGTGATCCTGGACCAGCTCGAGGAGCAGCAATTTTTGAACCCTTACAGCGGTGGACGCAGGTGCATCACCTGGTATGGTGGGCACACCTGGGTGGAGGTGCATAAAACACACAGTCAATATTTTGAAAAATGCCTTCCACATGAGTAGGGCAGGAATGGTGAGTCAAGGCGTGAGGGACCCCAGCTGGGTTGAGTTCAGAGCAGACACCCCTCCTCCCCCCACCATGCCAATCTAAGCACATCCTCGGACCTCCTCTGGCCTTGGTGGCCACCGACGTCCCCCCCCCCCCCCCCCCCCCCCCCCCCCCCCCCCCCCCCGCCCCTAAGAGGCACAGCGTAGCTTTCAATCACCTGGTTTCTGCTCCCTGCATTCAGGCCCATCACCCACTGCCTGGTCCCTTCCTCAGCACAGTGGCAGGAAAAGCATTCTGTGGGAATTAACCCCCACCCTACTCTGTCTGGGCCACAGATCAGAAGAGGTTCTCTCTCGGAAGGAGCCGCGTGATTCAGCAAAGCCCCACTCTGTTTCCCACGTGTGGTTTGCTGTGATAAGGCCGGAGCCGCCTGCCTTGAAAATGCCACTTAATGAGAAAAGACCCTCCCAGCCGCCATAGCACTTGCCTGCTGTGGCCAATGCATTAAATTCTCCCAGCAGCACTGCTGGGTGTGTCCAGGTTTTCATTACAATTTCAACTCACGGGCAACCTGTCTGCAGATACTGGTGGATATTAGCCAAGCTGTTCCCAGGGAATTTTAATTACCATGATAACAATCGCTAATCACTGGTATTTCCTAAATGGCTGTGGCTGGAGAAAGTGGTAATTGCCAGGTCCTATTGGAAAGAAGGAGAGGTCTAGGGGACCAGCCACTGTGGAAGAAGGGGAGGGGGTCCCAACCTCTGTCCCTGTCTACTGCTCTTCCCCTATGTGTGCTACTCTCCAGTGCAATTAGGGCTGCACCTGCAGGAGCTCAGGTGAGGGGTCCAGGCTCTCCACCCCTCACCCCACTGGTCTGAGCAGGGGGACATTCTGTGGCCTTTGCACATGCTGTTTATTCTACATGGAATGCCCTTCAACCTCAGCTCCATCAAACAGTGACATTTCCCCTAGGAAGCTTTCCATGTCACCTTGTGCAAAACCAGTGCCTCTGCTGTGCCTTGGAAGCCACACGGTACCACTGCTGTAGTGCTTCACCCAGCCAGGAAGCTCTGGGCTCATCAAGGGCTGGGCTGGGCTGGAGCCATCCCTGAGTTCCCAGGATCCAGCAGGAGCCTGAACACGTCAGGAATGTTGCTGACTGACTGCCTGAACAAGTGAAGGAGGCAAAGCAAAGGAACTGTCCCCAGGGGACAGATGTGGGGTCTTCAGGGAGATCATGTTCTATCTGCCTGACAAGCTCCAGGCTGGCCTAGCCTTGAAATGCCACGGGAACTGGCCTGTTACAGAGGGATCCTCCTACTAACACCTTGGTTACTTTAACTGCCATCAATGATGCAACAAACAAGTGCTGGCGAGGATGTAGAGAAAAGGGAACCCTAGTGCTCTGTTGGTGGGAATGCAGACAGGTGCAGCCACTGTGGAAAACAGTATGGAATTTCCTCAAAAAACTAAAAGTGCAATTGCCATTTGACCCAGCAATTCCACTTCTGGGAATATGCTCTAAGAATCTTGAAACACCAATCAGAAAGGATATATGCAACCCTATGGTCATAGCAGTGTAATTTATAATAGCCAACATCAGGTGAGTAAAGAAAAAAGATGAGGTACATTTATACAATAAAACACTATGCAGCTATGAAAAAGAAGGAACTCCTACCCTTTGTGACAACATGGATGAACCTCAAGAATATTATGCTAAGAGAAGATAGTCAGAAAAAGATAAGTACTATATGGTCTCACTCATATGCTGAATCTAATGAACAAAATTAACTAAACAAAATATAACCAAAGGCATGGACACATGGAACAGACAGACTGTCAGATCCCAGAGGGGAGGGGGCAAGGGGCCCACAACAAATGAGTCAGAGAAAATACATGTATATTTGTGGACACAGACAATAATGCAGTAAAGACTAGGGGCCAGGGAGGAGTGGGGGGACATCTGTAATAGTGTCAACAATAAAAATAAAATAAAATAAAAAGGGTCTCTTAAAAGGTCAACCCACCTTGGCAGACAGGCAGCATGGCCCTCCCTACCCCATTACCTGAAGAGGCAGAGGGAGGGAAAGGGAGAGAGGAGAGTGTGTGTCCCTGGAATTCTTAACAGCAAGCTAAACTCTGAAGCATGGCCAACAAGACCCCAGAACTCCGACAGCTCCCTCACCCTACCCAACCCACCTCATCTCCTGCTGCTTCCTGCCCCTCTGAACCAGCCGGACATGGCCACTCCCATTCCTTGACCATGCTGAGCTGTCTTTTATCTCCAGGCCTTTGTATATACTATGCTTTCTCTCTTCCCTAGGGTGGTGTAAGGAAATCCAGCCTTTAGGAAATTACTTCAATCCAGAAGCTTCCACCACAGAACCATGCAGATCTCCCACTGCAGCATACACAGTTATGATTGCCAACTTACATCTCTATTTCCTGCACCAGATCAAAAGCTACCCAAAGGCAGGAGCCTCCCTGGGGACCCCACACATGCCAGCACATGCCAGCACATGCCAGACACCTAACATATATCTATCAGCAGGGCCTACTGAACACATCCAGATTTCAAGGCTTTGAGTACTCAGGTTACCTAAGAGCAGCTCCAGCTCCCTAGAGCTATGGACTGAATCATGCCCCACTCCCAATTCATGTGACTACACCCCAATCCTCAATGTGATGGTATTTGGAGGTGAGACAATGAGGTTTAGATGAGGTCACGAGGGTGAGGACCCAAGATGGGACTAATGTTACTACAAGAAGAGACACCAGAGAGCTTGCTTCTCTCCCCTGTGTGAGGATGCAAGAAGATGGTGGCCATGTGCAAGGCAGGAAGCAAGCTCTCACCAGGAACCCAATCCTCCAGCACCTTGATCTTGGACTTCCAGACTTGGGAACCGTGAGAAATGAACTCCTGCTGTCTAAGCCCCCTTCCCTCCAGTGGCAGTTGGCTATGGCAGCCCAAGCTGACTAGGGCAATGGGAGAAGCTGCCTGGAAGTTTTAGTAGATTTAGACATGGCCCCAATTTATTTTCCTCTCCTCCCATCAAGAGGCAGAGTCTATTTCTCCATGACCTTGAATCTGGCGACCTGCTTTGGCCAACAGAAGGCCTGGCCATTTGGAATATCACTGCTGTCAGGTTGGGAGAGCCTCATCCAGGGTCCTAGCAGATGGGAGGCCACATGGGAGAGAATGAACACATCCAGCTAACAGCCAGCGCCACTACCGAGCAGTGAGCCTTCTTGGGCCTCCACCCCAGTTGAGCTGTCAGATGACTGCAGCCCGTGCAATGACCCTAGGAGAGACCAGCAAAAGAACTGTCCTCCAAATCCAGCCCAAACTGCAGAATTGAGCAAGTACAGGATTGTTATCTTAAGCCATTTAAGCCTCCACACTTCTGGCAGGATATCCATCCTAAGTTTAGACCTTCTATAATAAAAACTAGTGAGACAGGTTGCTAGTTAACTGAGTAAAGTAGGCAAGTTAAATTCAGGAACTTAAAATATATAGGTTCATTTGTCAAATGGGAACAAGCTATGAAATAGGAATAATTGGAGATTAACAACAGGCTCCCAGAAATTAAAAATATCCTACAGAAATATAAAAATATAAAATAAAGGATGGAAGATAGAAATGAGGAAATTTGGAATGTGGAACATAAAGACGAATAACCAGAAAAATGTGACAGAAATGATAAGATACACAAATGCTCTACTTGAGGGGTCAAATTCCTAAAGACAGACTTCCCAGAAAGAGAGCAATAGCAAGAAAAAATCCTGGAGCCCAAGAAGGACATGAGTCTTCTGATTGAAAGGTTTATATTAAATATAAGGCAGGAAAATAAAGTAAAAAGCAATAACTTATATTCATTAAATTAGTTATAAATAAAAAAGAAGATCCCAGAAGCATCCAGAAAGAAAACTAGGTCTCCTACAAGGAAACCCAGAATGGCATCAGGCTTATCATTGGCAACCGGATGCTAAAAAGCTCTGCATCTAGAATCTATCAGTCAAACTATCACACACACACAAGGACAGAATACAGACATTTTTAGACTCGCAAGGACTCCAAATTTCCCTTGCACATTCCCTTTTTAAGAAGTCACTTAAGGACAGGCTCCAGCAAAACCCAGGTGAAAAACAAGGAAGAAGGAGATAGAAACGGAAAGTTTCTCCAGCTCAGGAGTTGAGCTGAATGGAAACCCCATAGAGATAGGATTTTAGAAATTAATTTTAGAAATTAATATGGGTAGAGCCAGAAAAGGGTCTGACAGAAAAAGAGAAGGTTCTTGCCACAGAAAGCAAAATTAAGAAGCTGCGTAAAAGGGCATAAGATTTCATTATTCTTTATTCAATGAGAAAAGAGGACAATAAAATACTCCAGGGAAAACTAACAATCATACCAGAAGGTCACAGTCTAAATATTCGGTAAATTAAAACATAATTTTAGGAAATGAAGAGTTATGAAGGAATCCATTTGATCATATACAAGGGACATTTTTCTTTCTGTGGTCTGGGGATTAAGGAAGTTATCAAAATGTGACCCTCACATACCATTTGAGGAAGTGAAATACTTGAGGTATTTCACACTTACAACAATAATAAAAATTTAATCCCTAATAATTACTGTGCACTTTATATGCTTTAATCACTATTTCATAGATTTGGTACACAACTTTTGTGACTCTCACAAAGATCCAGTGAGGTTGGATCTAGTTTACATTGAGGAAAGTGGACACAGAACACGTGACACGACTAGGGAAGAACAGAATGTTGGAACGCAGGCAGGCTGGCTCCAGAACCTGCCCTCTTAACCCTCGAACAAAATCATGTACAGGTTTGCTAAATTAAATGCTATTTACTGCTATTCAACTCTTAGACTGACCTGGAGATGAAGTATTCTGTTTTGTTTTGTTTTTTAGATTCAATATTTGTCTTTTTGGTACCTACTCATCACAGGGCCAAAGTTGCTCACATCAGCCCTGTGATGTAGCTTTTTTGATACATGAAAAATACAGTACAACCCCACCCCCCCAACCAATCCCAAGTCCACACCCTCAACCACCTTCTTTATCAACCTTTCATATGCCAAGCCAACATTCCTCCTGCCCTAAATCAACCCAGGAACAGTAGCTTGTCCCATCACCCACTGGGGCTATTGAAGCTAGCCAGTCCTAAGATGTTTACCCTGCTCTGCTTTGCTTTTCCTGAGGAAACCCCACCAAAGACTGTGCCCAGGTTTTCCCTTCACTCCTTTTGGCCTCCTGACTGAATCTGGTTCTTATCCATTTGGCCCTGGGTAGCCTGGCTGCCCTTCTGCTTGGGAACGATAAGCAACACATTCTTCAATGGCATCAGCCTCTCCATGGTGCCACTCAGTCACCTCTAAATTAAGACCCAGGCACAAAAAACAGGGGGAGAATTGATTACAGCAAAAGAACAGCCTAAATGTACAATTATGACAGTCTCTTAGTAAAGGTATAAATTAGAAAGGGAGGGAGGTAAGACCAGGGGTGGGAAGAAATGAGGCATTCATGGCCCTAACTCACAGAGAGGTTGAGGTTTGACTTAAATTTGCTGGAGGAAGAAACAGGCAAATATGTAAAGTTACACATTTCATCAGAGAGCTAAAATTAATGGAAATATCAAACGTTAGATCCTAGCTGGTGGCACAGAGATAAGGCACTGGCCTGCGAACCCAAAGGTCGCTGGTTCAATTCCCAGTCAGGACACATAACCAGGGTGCAAGCCAGGTCTCCAGTCAGGTCAGTAGCTGGAGGCAGGTGGAAGGTGACCCATACATCGATGTTTCTCTCCCTCTCTGCCTCTCTCCCTTCCCCTCTCTCTAAAAATAATAAATAAAATCTTTTTTAAAAATCCCCAAAACATTAGAAGAGAGTGGAAACAGTAGTACAAGCTAGCCAGCTCCTTGCCTTTCGGTGCATGGAGTCAAGAGAGAGGATCTAAAGTTGAGAAATCAAGCAAGTCAAAGCCAAAGCCACTTTGAACTAAAGTATACGGTCCGGGGTGCCCAAGACAAGCTGGGTGAGGGAAGGGTAGGGCCAGAAAGGTGCTGGGCAAGGTCGAGGGGCAGCAGGTGAGTGCCATTCTCTAGCATGAGCTCTTCAAGACAACTGGATTATTTTTTTTAGCCACATGCATGCATTACTTTGACTGAAATAAAAGTATAAGAGATTGGTAATTGGATGTCAATGTTATTAAATCTCGGGGCTGCATGGGGGGTTGGTTCACAGGGAGCTGGTCCAGTCTATGGCTGGTATATTGAATCTAGCTATGACTTAAGGGAGAAAAGCTATATTGAGCAAAGAATGTCCAAACCTACAGAAAAGATTGTTTTTTTAAGATTTTATTTATTATTTTTCAGAGAGAGGGGAAGGGAGGGGCAGAGAGGGAGAGAGACATTAATGTATGGTTGCCTTTCACCTGCCTCCAGCCATGGACCTGGCTGGAGACCTGGCTTGCAACCTGATTATGTGCCCTGTCTGGGGATCGAACCAGCAACCTTTGGGTTCACAGGCCGGCACCTTATCCACTGTGCCACCAGCCAGGGCTAGAAAAGTTTTTAAGAGTTTATTTGAACCTCATTTTTGAGGATATTCCCGAAAACAAGAGCTCAAAGGACTGAGCAAATGTTGTGGAGAATAGCAGTTTTGAGTTTTTATGTATTTAGAATCAAAAGAGAAAACATAAGAAAGTTACATGAAATCTATTGGTAGGAGATTAAGGAGGTGGCAGAAAGCAAAACAAGGAAACCCTCTAGGGGTGGATAAAAAGCAAAATGGAGAAAACACATATTTTTACATTGGTGGGTACAGGATAGTTAATAATTAACATTTATAGTACACAGAGGTGGCGTTTAGGGAACAAGGTAACAAAGCTGGGGTCCCCAGCTTTGGTGTGAAAAGGGTGCCCTAAGGGGTCTAAAAAGGATTACTCTGTCATTTCAAAGAAATATCCTAGATACCCAAGGACAATGGGCAGGGCTCATATGAGGTAAAGACAGGCCTTTGCTACAGGCCTGGGACATGACTACCCACTATGACCTGCATAATTGAAATTTGTGATCAGACCATCCAATCTATAGGGCCTGCTATGTGGGGTCAGGCGTTTGGTTCCCTCTCACCTAGCTTGCCTTTTTCCATTCATAGATGGTGGCCCAGGAAAGGAAATCAGTCATTAAAAAAAAAATTTTGTTTTGGTAGTGGAGCAAGATAGGAAAAGACTTACTTAGTCAAATTATGGTTAGCTTGAAAACACAGACCAGGTTCATAACATTGAAACTTCTGTCCCCGAAGGAAAATAAGCTCCACCTCAGATGTCACTGCACCCACCTAACCTCCAGGGTCAGAACCTGACCCTGGGAAAAAGCTGGACAGTGCTCCCAAGGGGACCAGGGCCTCCCAGCAGTGAAGCTAGGCAGAGCGGGAAACAGGAAGGGTCCTTCCTGTCATACTGTTAGTTGGAGGGGCTGCTGCTCTCAGCTGGCTAGGCAGTAGCCTCTGACAAGGTTTCCGTGGTGACAAGCTGAATATGAAAAGCCACGATTACAGCTAAGGACGACAAGTTGACACTGAGCAAGACAGTAGACATGAGATGGGCGAAGGTAACAAACACATCCAATTTTAGTATGATTTTATGTCAGAAATATCTGCTGCTCCTGAGGGCAGCTGGATTACCTGCTGCCCTACTCAAGTAGGACGGAGACGCCATTCATGCTATGTGCGTGACTATGGCAGGGATGTAACTGTACCCTGTGTTTGTTCAGTGGGGTAGGAGCAGGTTGCAAGGCCTGTTTCAGGTCCCTGTAACTGCACAAAAGCAGCCTAAGAAGGACCTGCCCTGGCTAAATTCCTAGGAGGGCACCTCCACCTGCCCCTGGAATCCACAACATTCTTATTGCAGGAAGGTTCTGCGGACCAGCAGTAACAGAAAACGGGGATGCATCCAGTCTTCCTAAAAAATTGCTCAAAGGTATAGTTCAGTTGACTAACAGATGAATTAACATAGAAAGCTCTGGAATGGGAAATTCACGGTATCAGAAAATTCAGTGAGCAATGAACTAAAGACAGAATATAGTCTGAATAGCTAGTGGAAATTTAACTACAAAATAGTAAAACTGTGAAAGAAGTGATGCTTAAACGGTAGGTACAAAATAATCAGTTAACAATAATCTGAAAACGGTAGGTATAAAATAATCAGTTAACAATAATCTGACCCCAGATTGTCTCAAGGAAAAGTAAGAAGTGGTTGGGAGAAACAAATTGTTGGGTTCCTCATTCTTCACAGCAAGAGGCTAGGCAGTACCCTCAGCTACAGTTAATAGATACTGTTTCTATTATAATGCGATCAGAAAAATATTAGCTTAAAAAAACATTGACTTCAAAATTTGAAGTTTTATAGTATACACACTTATCTAAGACAATGAGCAGAATTAAAACTAGAGAAAAGGTTGTCATACTGAAATGCTTGATTTTCTAATGGGTTTCTTTCTTTCTCTTTCCCTTCTTCCCTCCCTTCCCCCACCATCTTATTTTGTTTTCCTCATTCTTGCCTTTTTTTTTCTTTTGGTGGAACTGAGTTTAGAGTAGCCACCTTCCCTTTATAGCTTGCTTCCCCTCCTTCAAAAGATGGAGCTTACAAACAGCTTCTGAAGAGGGAGTTAGTAAATAGATATTCATTCAAATGACATTGATTCAGCCCTTCTGATGCATCAAGACTGGGCTAGGGAAAGGAAAGATGGAATGTTCTGGTCAATGGGTAGCTCCATGGCATGAACCCAAGAAAGCCTGGCTCTGTTCTTCTCTATCACCCAAGAGCTCTGCTTTCTAGACTGCTCTGTTCAGGAGTGGTTTCCCTGCCTGTCATGTTGGGCATCAGTAAGCAATTCTGAGCACACCAGGGGCTTTGAGAAGCACAGGGCAGTTAGGCAGGGGATGGGGCAGGGCTCCCCTCCCATCCCAGCAGGTCGTGACTGGACTCATCCCCTTTAAAGTGCTAAATCAGAATCCAGGTGTTAAAGGAAAGTGAAGTGAGACCCCTCCCAGGAGTATTTGCGTGTTTGCATTTTAATGGATATCACTTTAAAACAGGTGTGCGTGGCTACCAGGCAGGGGATGAAGCCCCTGAAAAGATGGAGTGCACAGTGCCCCTTCTTCCAACCCACAGGCAAGCTCCACGCTCAGCCCAAGAGCACAAGCCCTTGCCAGGGCCCGAGTTAATTTCCTCTTCATTTTAAGTGGGTTTAGAGCAAGCAGGTCAGTCTGGGAGGCAGGCAATTGCCAGCACAGGGAAAGGAGAAAACTGCAGTGAGAAAAAAAATACTCTGCAGGTGCTGTTTTCATGACAGATAATTTAAACACTTTGGCTAGATTGTTTTAGAACCAGAGGAAGTGTTTTGGCTTCTGTTAACCCCCGTTGAGGGGCTGGACCCTGCACAGCTTCCACACAATTGCCACTGAGCAGCGTTTGCCAGCATCAGAGCGAGGTGACCCTCACCCATGTCTCTCCATGGCTGCAGGGCTGCGTGCCCTGGGTCAGGGAGGACTTCTGGGGAGGGGAGGCCAGGCTCCAACGCTGGCCTCACCTCTCATTGTCCAGGCTCAGGGTCTGTGCCCGAGGGTCTCCCCCTACCCCACACACACCTTGCATTACCTATGAGCCTGGTCCCTCATACCATCTCTCCTTGTCCAGAATGGCCCTGTGAGTCCCACAGATCCATGCAGGCTAAGGACGCTCTCACTACTGCTCTTAATTACTTGCTTTGTTGATGTGGCATGTATGCTTTCTCTCACTCTTCATTTGCATGCAGCATGAAATCCCTTTGAATCCCAAATATTTAACGACCTTCCCTGTTCCAACACGTCTGAGACAGGGCAGCGTGCTGCAGCGTGCTGCAGGGCCAGCCTCTGTCCCAGATGGAGTGGGCCGCACGTGGGAAATGAACAGGGCTGGATCAGAAAATTGGACAGGCCAATTATACCCTGCCAGGTCTTTACAGAAGAGCTTTGTGATTTTGATTCAATTCCCAGAACAACAAACACCCAATGTTTAAACACAGTCTCAGAAACATATTCCAAAGCCAACGTGAAACCATTTTTGGGCTGACCCCGACTCGGCTGGGCTGGTGGGCTGAGCCAGGGACGGTCGCAAATCAGAGATGTTTTCTTCGGTGATGGACTTGATTATTGCTTCATTCCCAATTCTTGTTCCTTCTTGGGGGAAACCTATAATTCTGAAGTTCCATTGCTTTCTGTCTCTTCCAGATTTGTCACTGTCTCCTTTACTGTTTTTAGCTCTTTGAACTTTTTTTAGGGGGATTTTAAAGATTTTTCTCTGATCCAAGGTTTTTGGGGTCTGACTTTAGTGATCTCCTGTTTTCTTTTGGGTGTGTGCCTGTGAAGTCTAGCACACACATGAAAGTGCATGAAAATACAGTACATCTCAAAGAACTCTATTCAAGGAAACACCTGTGAACTCATGAAGAAATTAAATATTATCAAATCTGAGAAGCTCCTGTAAGCCCTCCCTGCCTTTGGGAGGTAGTCACTATCCAGAATAGTTTTCCCCCCAGAATCCTGTGTAAGAGCAATCTCATGCTTTCCTTTCTATTTTTTTTTTTTTTTTTAAGATTTTATTTCATTATTTTTAGAAAGGGGAAGGGAGAGAGACAGTGAGGGAGAAAGACATCAATGTACGGTTGCATTTCACCTGTCTCTAGCCATAGACCTGACTGGAGACCTGGTTTGCAACCTGGTAATGTGCCCTGGCTGGGGAATCGAACCTGCGACCTTTGGGTTCGCAGGCCGGCGCCTTATCCACTGTGCTACCAGCCAGGGCTCCTTTCTATTTTAAAACACCACTTTTGTATGCATTTCTAAATAAAATATTATTACCTATTTTTTTAACATCCTATTTTTGAATCATTGTGCATCTCTTGGTGACTTCCTTTTCTTTTGCTCATTGTATTTTTAACTCATCCTTTGATGAATTTTGCTGCAGTTCTTTTTCCATGTATATCATTTCATAGCCACAATTTATCTATCCATTCCACTATGAAAGGATGTTCGGGTTGGTTCCAGATTTTTGCTATTATGGACTGCTGCCAGGTACACTCTTGGCCATGCATCCTGGGGAGGGTGTGAGAGTTTCTCTAGGGTGCAGCTAGACATGGGGTATGAGGAAGATGGTGCTAGGGAGGGGCCAGGTGTAATGTGGAGGTGAACCAGCTGGGACTCTGACTGAGCGGGCCTCTCTGATCTAGTTTGCAGACAGGGCGCATCAGGAGCTGGCTGTGACCATGACATAGCCCTCAAGTCAGTGCCAGGCTGGGAGCAGCAGGCAAAGTTCATGGGTCAAGGGCACAACTACCAGGTGCTGAGACCCAGAGCCAGATTCAGATGCAACTAGATAACGGTCAGGGCCAGGCTGGGCTTCAGTTGTGGGTGCGTTACCTGCGTCTGAGAAGCAACAATGTACAAAGTTGGGCCAAGGAGAAGTGGGGCAAGGACCTACTTTGGCAACTGAAGGGAGACGGGCTGAAGGGCCACCTCCATTCATCTGTCCCATCTTTCTCCAGCCCCTAGGCCATCCTGGGAAAGGGTAGCTGAGGGCTTGTTCCTTCCTGAAGGCACTGGTCAAAGGCTTGGTAACGGGAGGAGGAAGTGGTCTAGTGTCAAGATAAAATAGGACAGAAGCCCCTTTTCAGGCCCTCTTTCCCAGAGCATGACTCACCCTAATTGTTTTATAAGCTTTCATCCTCAGGACTAGAAAATTACTGGCAATGCCCCAAGGCACAGAGGCCTGGGGAACTTACAAAACAGGACATACCAGACCCCCAGTGACCCGACCCCCAGTGACCTGGACCCTGCACCCAAAGATAACATGGAAACAAGCTGCAGCCCAGCTGAAACATCCTGCTCTGTAGTCACCCCGTTAGGGTAACAACAGCCCAAAGCCCTAACTCCTGCGGGCTGCGCATTTATCTCAGCACCTAGCCCTTTCCCTCTCTTGGGAGAGTAAAATAAAACTGGACTCTGCACTTTCTTCTCTTTGTGAATTCTTTCATAGCCAGTGTCGCCGACCATCCACCCAAACGAGAGCCAGTCAGACAGCCCAGGGTCAATATCAGCTTTGCTGTGCCACCTGGGACTTGTCACTTAGGGACCCAGAGCCTCCGTTTGGCTGGAAAATGGGGACGAACAGCTCCAAACCTCTCCATACCAGCAATGATCCCAAACAACACCAGTTCTCTCTGCTTCCTTTCTTCGCAGAGGAATGGGTGTGTTTTCCAGGACTGGGCGCTGCCTAAGAGCTTAAATACTTCCTGAAGGAGGGAGCCACACTCAACTCCCCGGTCTCCAACTTCCAAACAGTTGGCTAGGGGGAGAGGTGAAATTGTGCCAGCCAATGCCACTGGGCATCTGAAAAACAAAACTATTAGGAAGATCTGATGAGGTAAAATTATATTCAAATGAATACAAGAAAAATCAGATGTTTTCTCCCTACCTTTTCCCATGAACAGGAGGGTATCAGAGCAGGAAAACAGGTTGTGGGGGCCTAACAGGGGTGGGGTGGGCGTGGGGCGGGTGAGCGGGGTTGTGGTGTCAGGACTGTCACTCCACTTCATCCACAGGGACAGGGAAACTACTTTGCGCCTTGTTATCCATTTTTAAGTATATTTAATTGATTATGCTGTTACAGTTGTCCCAACATTTTCCCCTTTGTCCCCCTCTGCCTGGTACCCACCTTTCCTTTAGCAAACCCCATCCCCTAGTTCATGTCCATGGGTCATGCATGTAAGTTCTCTGGCTTCATCCTTTCCTATACTATTCTTAACACCTACCTGTCTGTTGTGTACCTATCAATTATGTTTCTTAATCCCTGCACCATATCCCCCTTTCTCCCACTTCCCCCTCCCAATGATCCCCATACTTAATGATCCTATTCTTGTTGCTTAGTTTTTATTTTTTAGATTCTGTTGTTGATAGTTGTGAGTTTGTTATCAATTTAATATTCATAGTTTTGATCTTTTTTTTTTGTATTATTTTAGATTTTTTACTCATTATTTTTTTAGAGAGAAGTGCAGGGAGGGAGGAAGAAAGGACGAGAAACATCAATGTATGGTTGCCTTTCACCTGCCTCTGGCTACAGACCTGGCTGGAGACCTGGCTTGCAACCTGGTTATGCGCCCTCACTGGGAACCGAACCAGCGACGTTTGGGTTCACAGGCCAGCACCTTATCCACTGAGCCACAGCAGCATGGGCCCTTGCCTTTCCATTGAGTCACCGCCAGGGCTGATCTTCTTTTACTTAAATAAGTCCCTTTAACATTTCTTATAATAAGGGCTTGGTGATGATAAATTCCTTTACCTTTACCTTGTCTGGGAAGCACTTTGTCTGCCCTTCCATTCTAAATGATAGCTTTGCTGGATAGAGTCATCTTGATTGTAGGCCCTTGCTTTTCATCACTTTGAATACTTCTTGCCAGGCCCTTCTTGCCTGCAAAGTTTCTTTTGAGAAATTAACTGATAGTTTTATAGGAGGCCCTTTGTAGGTAACTCTCTGCTTTTCTCTTGCTGCTTTTAAGATTCTCTCTTTATCTTTAACCTTTAGCATTTTAATTATGATGTGTCTTGGTGTGGTTCTCTTCGGGTATAGCTTGTTCGGGACTGTGCTTCCTGGACTTGTATGTCTATTTCCTTCACCAAATTAGGGGAGTTTTCCTTTATTATTTTTTCAAATAAGTTTTCAATTTCTTGCTCTTTCTCTTTTCCTTCTGGCACCCCTATGATTCCGATGTTGGTTCATTTAAAGTTGTCCCAGAGGTTCCTAAGCCTCTCCTCATAGTTTTCAATTCTTGTTTCTTCTTTTTGTACTGAGTGAATGTTTATTTCCTCATTTTCTCCCAAAGTGTTTATTTGAATTCTGGCTTCTTTCTTATCACTATTGGTTCCTTATATATTTTTATTTATTTCACTTTGTATAACCGCGCCTTCTTCATTTTGTGGCCCTACTCAATTATTTCTCTGAGCATCCTGATCACCAGTGTTTTGAACTCTGCATCTGATAGGTTGGATATCTCTCTTTCGTTTAATTCTTTTTCTGGGGTTTTGTTATTTTCTTTCATTTGGGCCATATTTCTTTGCCTTCTCAATTTGGCAGCCTCCCTGTGTTCTGTGTATTGGGTACAGCAGCTTTGCCTCCATGTCTTGATAGTGTGGCCTAATGTAGCAGGTATCCTATAGGGTCCAGTGGCACAACCTCTCCTGTCACCTAAGCTGGATGCTCAAGGTGCACCCTTCATGTGGGTTGAGTACATGCTCTTTTTTTTTTTTTTTTTAATTTAATTTTATTGTTGTTGTATTACATCCATCCCCTTTTTACTACCACATGCTCTTTTTGTAGTTGAGTCCAAGTTGCTGTTGGCACATCAATGGCAAGGATTTACCTAGGCAGTCAACTGCAAGGACTGGCTGTGACAACAGACCACCAACCTTCATCCTCTGTGGAAGATCAGCTGCGCAGAGACAGGGTGGTGGTTCTCCAATGAGGTCTGTAGCTGTCCACTGGGTATTTTGGACAACCAACCTGGGGTTTCCCGGGTGGTGCCGGCCAAGGTGAGCCCCCACCTGAGCTATAAAGCTGTCTGAGACTGCTGCTACTTGTGCTGGGCTTGGAGGTTCCCAGGTGAAACCCAGCTGTGAGTCTAGGCTGTTGCTGCTAGTGCCAGGCCTGGGGTTCGCTGAGGCCAGCTATTGCTTGTTTGATAGGATTTAGGAAGTTGTGAAATAAGAACCAAGACCAGCTTTTCCTATGGAAAAGCAGCTTGGGTGGGGCCCACAAGCTGGGTGGAGTGGAATCTCTGGGGATCTCCAAGGCAGATCAAACAGTGTTAGCCAGGTTGATGGAGTCTCAGATATGGCACCAGCTTACCAGCTCTGTGGCGGAAGGGCTTAGGAAAGGAACAATGGCCTGTGCTCACCTTGATGCCAGAAACTTCAGTCCCTCCCTGTAAGCCACTGGTGCCTTTCAAGCTGCTACCCCAGTGCTGGAGCTCACAGGGAATGAGTCTGAGTAGGTGAGTTTGTGTGTGGGTTCTTTAAGAGGAACTGCTTAGGGCTTGGCAGGTTCTTCCACCAACTCAATCCCTGCTGGTTTTTGCAGCCAGAAGTTGTGGGGGCTCATTTCCTGGCACTGGAACCCTGGGCTGGAGGACCTAGTGTGGGGCTGGGAGTCCTCACTCCTGAGGTATCCCTCCCAAATTTTATCCACCACATGCGGATGAGAGGCCAGTCCATTCCATGTCGGTGTCCCTCATACCTGTCTCAATGGGTGTGGTTTTTTTAATTCCATAGTTGTCAGACTTCCATTCAACTTGATTTCTGTTGGTGCTGGCTGATGGTTGTTTCATATTTTAGTTGTAACTTTGATGTGGTTGTGCCAAGAGGCAAGCCATGTCTGCCTACGTCACCATCTTGACTAGATCCTGCATCTTGTTAATTCTCAAGTTTGGTCACACAGACTGCTGAGCACCAGATGGTTAAATCAGGGTGGGGTAGTGGTGTAACAGCCAAACACCAAGAGCTCCGGGCCATATTCCTGATGGGTCCATGGGTTTCATATCAAAACACCTCAAGCCATATCCCTTCTTTCAATGGCCAAAGAGCCTCCTGGGACCAACCCACCCTTCCCAGAACCACCTTAGGGGACCCCAGGACACTATCCTGGGCTGCTCCATCCTCAGAGAGCCACTGGCCCCCTGCTACTCCTCGGCAGGTCTTTGCTCACATCTCACCTCCCAGAGACCCACCCTACCCAGTAGCACTCCCTACCCCGCATTTTTAAGTTATGGTAAAATATACATAATACAAAATTTAGCTTTCTAACCATTTTTTGCATATAGTCCAGGGGCATTAACATGGATGTGGTGCTGTCCGCACAATCTGTCTCCAGACTTCTTCCCAAACTGAAACTCTGTGCCCATTAACCAGTAACCAGCTCCTCATTCTCACCCACCCAAAGCCTGACAACCACCATCTACTTCCTCTCTCTATGAATGTGACTACTGTAGGAACCTCATATAAGTGGAATCGCACAGTATTTGCCTTTATGTGACTGGCTTGATTCACTTTGCATGATGTCCTCAAGACTCATCCATGTGTAGCCCGTGTCAGAATCTTCTCCCTTTGTAAGACTGAACAACATGAATGATAGGTATATTCATAGATCACATTGTCAATCCAGTCTTCTAACAGTAGACACCTGGGTTGCTTCCACCTTTTGGCTACTGGGAATGCTGCTGCAATGGATATGGGTGGGCAAATATCTGTCTTGGTACTTGCTTTCAATCTTTAGGGTATTTATCCAGAAATAGAATTGCTGGATCATTCCTTTTCTGAGGGACTGCCATACTGTTTTCCATTGTGGCTGCATTATTTTACATTCCCACCAGCAATGCACAAAAGGTCAAATCTCTCCACATCCTCACCAACACTTGTTATTTTGTACTTTTTAAATATTAGCCCTCTTCATGGGTGTGACGCTGCAGCCTCCCTTACCCCCGGGCTGTACCCAACACTCCCGATCCCTCTGCCCCATTCTACTCTTTCTTCTTCCCATTCAGCACCTAACATACTGTATACTTCAATCATCTATTAGTTTGCTTATGTTTATTGTCTGCTCTCTCCCCCTCCCCAGCCCCTGCTAGAATGTAAACTCATCAGAAGTGTTCAGCGGTTTTGTTCATTGCTGTTTTTCAAGGGCCTAAAACATTGCCCTGCACATAGTAAATACTCAATGACTATTGAATGAATGAATGAATAAATGAATGAATAGAAAGAGAGTTGTGAGAAGAAGTTTTGGAGGCAAACACACTTAGCTTCAGCCTTTGACTCCATCAGTTAGTACCTGGTGTCTTTGGGCAAGTGACCTTTCTCTAAGTCTCAGTTTCTCCATCTGTCACCTGGGGGCAATACTGAGTACACCACTGGGCTCCTGTGAGGGTGAAGCCACATAGTCACTGTCTGGCCCGTAGTGGGGGCTCAGTTAATGTCCGATACTCAATGCCGGCTGGATCCTCATGGTGTGCAGGGGTAGGACAGCTGGCTCAGTGGATGAACACAATAGTGAGAAAGTTACTTTCCTCTTAGATTGGACAGCATCTCAGGAAGGAAAGTTCTTTGTCCAATACACAGATACAGACTCAAGTAGGCACCCCAAACAAGGGGCAGGAGTGGGTGGGAGATGGCCCTGCCCTACCATGAGAGGAAGGGGGACTGGTTGGTGACAGAAGCCTCTTTCATCTCCTACATCCATGTGTGTGGGAGGCTAAAAGCCTGCACTGACAGTGGGTCTGCTTGGCAGAGCCATGGTGCGGGGCAGGTGACCAACACACTGAGGAAGTGTGACCATCCGGGTCCCCCAGGGATGCCTCGACAGTAACCCAGAGCGAGCTAGATGCATATGGCAAGGAGCTCAGGCAGCTGCCAGCCCGCCCACGCCCACCGAGTGCTGGCCCCCTACTCTTGACTGTGCTCACGGGCCTCTGGAGGGGGCCTTCTGCTAAAGTTGTTTGCAGCAAAAATCCAAACTGCAAGTAACAGCAGGGCCAGGAGAGAACCAGTGTGGGGAACCAGATGGCAGCTTGCAATGAGCCCAGGCTTCCCGCTAGAGAGGCAGGTGCCACAAGGATGCTGGCCTCGGCTGGCAGGGCTACTTCTTACTGGTGCTGGCTGGGAGGGAGGGCGCCCCTGCTTCTCTGGGCCTCCTGTGGGCCTGAGCCACAGCGAAATCTCCCCAGGGATCCTAACTGGGCTGCTGGTCTCGTGCCAGGCTGGGTGGGCTGGAGATGATTTAAAGGCCTTCACATGAAGCCACTCCCCTACTTCACAGATTCCTCTTACAGTCAATCAACAAGCAGGAGAGAGGGGCCAGGAGGCAGGTGTGCAGACCCACCATCAATGGGTGCCTGGAGACCCCAGCCAGGGCCATCTGTGGTAAGGCTTCAGTGAAAATCAAAAGCACCCTGCTGGGGAAAGAATCTAAGGTGATCTGAACTGGAGGACCGGCTTTCCTTTTGTGCAAATGTCTCCTTCAATCAGCAAACCTTTCTTGAGCCCCTCTGATATGCAAAGCATTCCAGGAAGCACAGTATTGGTGCTACTGGCCTCTGTTGAGTTCTGTCAGGAGGCCTGGAAACCTGGAAGGCTGAGCCTATGCTGAACAGACAATTGCAATCTAATTGTATTAATCAGCTTTCAGATACTTACAAATTGGCTCTCACCCCCTTGGAGAATGCCTGCATCCTCAGAGAAGCCATTTGCCTTCAAAAATACCTTTTAGGAAGGCTGGAGGAATGCTTTAGAAAATCCTGGGGAATCTACATTCCAATTAACTTTTCCACTGATTACAGTATAACTTTAAATGAGTCACTTTGATTTTTTTAAATGAATGGGATTAAAGGCTAAACAGCAAGTGAAATGAGTTTCCGGCTTACAGCTTCCTGTGTTAGAAGCCCTGTTGTAGTCCGTCCCAACCTTGCACAAACACGATGTTAACCCAAAGTCAGTCTCGTCCCCAACACAGGCAAGTGGGCTGGATGGCAAGAGTGTCACTGCCCACCTGGGTCCTGCCTGCCTGGCAAGTATCATGGGGCAGGATCTGAGCCCCCTTCCTGGCCAGCCTTCCTGGCATGGCAAGCCTGTAGTTTCTGGCTCCACGTAGGAGTTTGTCGTTCCCCTTCCAACCCTGTCCTTATCCTTGCAATAAATAAAGATAAAGAAAATAACCGGGGAGCTGTGGGAAGGCGCTGGAACGAGAAGCTGCATCTGGGAAGGTACAGTATTTTCAGTAATGCTCACTCGTGGGAGGCAGGGAAAGGCAGGAAGAACCAAGGAAACGGCATAAACCAGGGGCTGCAGAATTCCACTTCCACCCTAGATCCAGTGGCCAAGAGGCCAGGTCATGGGACAGTCAGTCACAGGTGCTTCCCTGTGCAGCAGAAGATCACAGGTGCTTCCTGAGCAGAGGAAGGGTTGGCAAGAGGTGCATATGCTGCCTCTGGGAAAGCCGTCCGTGCAGCTCAGAGCACCCTCATAGCATCGGTTATACATAAATGCAAGTGCTCAAGGCAAAACAAGGAAACCACCAAAATCAGGCAACAACAACAACAAAAAATGGAATCAGTAATGTGGGGAAAGCTTTAAGATTTTTCAGAATGGAAGGGAAAATTAAAGGAGTTGAAATTGGGTAGAAGACGATGAATATAGGAGATAGAATGCAAATGCAATCTCCAAATTAAAAGTGCTCCTGAGAGAAGAAATGAGAATACTTATGAACAAAGTAATAAGCAAAAACATAATTAAAAAGCTTTCCTGAATCAAACATCCAAAGATGTTTGTTCTACACAAAAATCAATGAAAATGACCTAGGCATATCAAGATGAAAACTTTAATTTCCATATATATTGGGGTAAAGTAGGTTTACAGTTGTTTGTATGGAAAATAATACAATGATGACTAAATAGTAATACAAGAATAAATTGTGTTCACATACTCACAACTGCATACCTTCTTTTGTGCGTGCAAGTGCGCACACTTGCGCAGACACACAGACACAGACACACATACACACAACACACACACACATCACAGCCAGGTTATTTAAAGGAAAATAAAAGCATAAGTCTGGCCTGAGGCTTCTCCTCATTTCTCTGTTCTTGCTTTGAAAATACCTTTATGTTAGGCATTAGATCCTGTGACCCTGCCTCCTTCTTCTCTCAACTTTGACATCAAGGGCTTCACTTAATTGTTGCTTCAGCTGCACCCTGGGAACTGTGGTCTGGCTCACAGGCCCTTCCTGGGGTTCTTCAGGCGTGCATGATGTACTTTCAATCAGTCCACCTGAGGATGGTTTCATTCCCTGTTCTGCTTCCTTACGCCTCTAACACACCTCAGAGTTTATTAATTTACTCGCAAGTAAACCAGGGAAGTGACCTAAGACTGTGCATGTTCGCAGGCGGAATGAACATGGAGTGGGGCTCAGAGCTGGGAAAATGGATGCTTACGTAGGCAGCAAGTTGAGGAAAGGCAACCGGCTAATTGGATCAAGAATGTAGTTCAGTGTGGTCACCAAAACAGCATATGCATGACCACTAGTATAGCGAGCATTAGGGACCAGGTACTCCAGGCTGTTGGGAATGCCAACCAGCACTCAAACATTAAAAAGAAAAAGAAAAAAACATCAGTAAGAAGCAAATGACAAGGAAATACCTGTGGCTGTTAATGGGAATGGTTTATTCTAAAAAGTACTGAAGTATAGTAAAACTGAGTTTTAAAATTCATTAATATTCATTTTCAGAAATGAAAAGCATTCACTTGTTTCTTTCCCAAATCTGCTCATAAAAAAAATATTTTATTTATTTTTAGAGAGAAGGTAAGGGAGAAAGAGAGGGAGAGAAACTCAACATGTGGTTGCCTCTCACGCACCCCCAACCAGGACCCAGCCTGCAACCCAGGTATGTGCCCTGACTGGGAATTGAACTGGTGACTCGCTGGTTAGCAGGCCAGCACTCAATCCACTGAGCCACACCAGCCATGGCTCAAATGTGCTCATTCTTTTTTCAAAGGTCCTGTTTATTGAATTCGGTTTCTATTCCTTCTTTTATCTCTTTTAATTCATTTCAGAACCTTATTTATGTCTCTTTTGCTATCATCTCTGGTTCCCTGGGGACCAGGGAACAATTCTCCACTTGCTGCCTCTCCCTCATGATGCCCTTTCACATGTGGCTGGTAGGCAAAAGGGGCAAATCCATAGACATAGGCATTATCAATCAAGTTATCTTCATTGTATACAGGCAAGTTATCATAGAGCAAAAAAGACTCAGAAAACACACATTGATATGCTCTTATGTAAAAAGGTTAAAATTACATTCCAGCTAATTATGAGATAAATCGACAGCCATCACTCAAGTGTCTATAAGGAAAGAGGGAGTATAGGCACCGATGTTTACTTTTCCCTCCTAGGAATCCATTCTGATATACTCTAAAATGTGGTCAAGAAGCTATGTGTTCAGATACATATTACTGTTACTAATAAGAGGGAGAAAAAGAAATAGATGCTTTAACTTAGCAGAATATCCATATGACAGAATGTTTATAAGGAGTTATTGAGCACACTAAAAACTAATTATGATATATGTTAATTTTAATACATGGGTTCAAGAATACAAATAAAAAACACAGACTATCAGGAGTAAGTATGCCAAACTGTTAACAATGATTATTAGATGGTAAGATTATGGATACTTTGGATGTGTATTATCTTACACATTTTAAATGTCAATGATCCATATTAATTTTATAATAAAAAATAGTAAACTGTAATATTTTTAAAATGAAAACTTCTATGTGAACAACAGTCAAGAACTTAAATATCTGGGGTAATATTAAATAAGAAAGATAAAATATCATGATATTGACTCTGACATAATCTACCACTTATTCTCAACATAGCAGGTGGGGCAGTCTTTAAAAAGAGGGAGAGGATTGAGTCATGTCTCCTCCACTTCAGTCCCTCAAAGGCTCCTCATTTCACTCAGCGTAAAAGCCAAAGTTCTTACAATGGTCAACATGGCCCAACATGATGTGACCCCCTGCCATGTCTCCAACCTCCTCTCCTGACGCCAACTAAAGCCATTCATGTTGATCTCCTTGCTATTCCTCAAAACTACCAAGCACAAACCTACCTCAGAGCCTTTGCACTTACTGTTTAAAATGTTTCCCATCTCACCAGCCACATGATGTGCTTCAGGGCTCTGCTCAAATGTCATTTTATCAGGAAGCCCTTCCCTGACAACCCCCCCATAAAATAACAGCTATCCCCATTGTTCCTAGTACCCTTTCCCACCTTTACCCCAAGCACTTTATCACTACCTGCGACAGGGCAGCATTTACTTCACTGTCTGTGGTCTCCCTCCTGCCAGAAGAGCTATTTTTCCTGGCCTGTAGAAGATGCCCAGTAAACATGCGCTGCTTGCCTGAAAGGGTGCCTGCATTAGACCGTTCATCCCTTGAACGCAGAGGGGCTGACGCACACACCACTGCACTGCTGATGTGCACAAAACAGACAGCGACCCCAACCTTGACAGCCTCAGGGACAGTTAGCCAGCATTCATCTCACATCAGAAAAAAAAAAAAATATATATATATATATTTTTTTTCTTTTTTAGATTTTATTTCATTATTTCTAGAAAGTGGGGAGGAGAGAGAGGCAGAGAGGGAGAGAGACATCAATGTATGGTTGCCTTTCACCTGACTCCAGCCACAGATCTGACTGGAGACCTGGTTTGCAACCTTGTTATGTGTCCTGGCTGGGGAATCAAACCTGCGACTTTTGGGTTCGCAGGCCGGTGCCTTACCCGCTGTGCTACCAGCCAGGGTAGAAAAAATATATATTTAAAAGCCACAGATGATGGATGTGAAGTGTCCAAAAGAAGGTAAGATAACAGTGTTCAGGCAGAGTGGTATATGAGTCTCCATCAGAAATTTCAAGTTCTTCTATCAGGATGTGGCTTCTCTGGCAGGATGGAACTCCTCATTTATTAAGATTTTATTTATTTGTTTTTAGAGAGAGGGGAAGGGAAGGAAAAAGTGAGGGAGAGAAACATCAACTGGTTGCCCCTCACATACTCCCCATTGGAGACCCGGTCCACAGCCCAGGCATGTGCCCTGACTGGAAATCAAATTGGAGACCTTTTCACGGGCCAGCACTCAATCCACTGAGCCACACCAGCCAGCGTGGAACTCCTCACTTTTTAAAAATAATTTCTGGAACGCCTCATTTTTCTCACAGATTCAGAACCAGCCATCTATGCGGCACTTAAAATGACATGTTAAATGCTCTTTCTATTTAGCTATTTCTTTGTTGTGATTAGATATCTTTCTAAAAAAAAAAAGGCATTAGGAAACCAATTACCCTGTCACTCTCCCACCCCAAAAGCAGGCAAGAAAAGGCAGCACCTGGGTATGGTATCCATGGGCACCCAGACGCATAGGCATACACACTTTTGCAGCACATCTACACCTACTGAATGTCCACAGCTGACCTAGCACTGCAGGGACAGGATGGGGCATTCTTTACCTTGCTGTTAACTGGACTCTAGAAATGCAGGGACAAACTGATAGCACAATGCACAGCCTCATATTTTTTGCCTTAGGAAAGAGAAGAAAATTCATCCTTACCTATTTTAGATTTTCTGGGCACTGCAGTGCCCTGGAGCTGAGGACAGGTTGGTGTTGGACCCTGCATGTGGCATCTCATGACTATCGAGGATGTGAAGGTAGCTAGTGGCGGGACAGACAGGACAGCTGCCTCTGAAGCCCTCCACTGAGTTATTACCCTGTTACCTTCGCCTTTCCTTTCATCCACCTTCTGTGCCAGGAGAGCTCCTTCATCTCTGTCCTCTAACAGTTCAGCTGTGACTGTCATTTTATCCTGCTAAGGTGTTTCCCACAAGATACTGTATTAAAGAATCTCCTCTCTCATCAATATAAGCATCTTAAATGGACCACTGGAAGACCAGAGGACCTCAAGGTCAAAGGGGGCATTTCTGGCTGGGGGAGAGAGGGAGACCTCTAATATTTACAGAGGAGCAACGCTGTGTCAGACATGACACTTTGTACATTCAACAACTCCGGTGAATTCTTCAGCTTCTCTAAGAAAGAGCGATTAGCATCTCCATTTCAGGGTGAGAAATCGGGGACCTCCAGGCCAGGCAGAATATTAGTTCACATGTTGAGTAGCTTCCCTGTTCTAAAGACACAGCAGTGACAGAAGAAAATGTTCTAGAAATAATAGGTAAACTTATCTGTGTTTAAAAACAGGATGTATATCTCAGTGGATGAGAAACTCCGAATATTAACTATTTTGCGGAGTTGTGAAGGCAGGGCCTGCAAAGCTCTGGGTTCTGAAGAAGGTGGAGGCAGCTAGGGGCTCGGTCTTCCAGGGTCCAGGGACTCAAAGTGTCCCATGGGAGGAGGGGGACCAGAGACAGAGTCACTGAAAACAGAGGCTGGTTAAGAGACTTCCCACCTGGAAAAAGAGGCTGACAAGAGCAGAGATTCCCCACCCCAACCCCCAAACTAGAGCTTACCTAAGAATATAAGCACTGTGGGGAGTTGGAAGCAGCACATAGCCAGGGCCTGACCTGTCTGGCTCCAGCTTTAATGAGTGGCTCTGGGAATAATTCCATTATCACTGTGCACACACAGCTCATCTCTAACCTGAGACACCTGGCTCTGCATGTAGGGGGCCACCCAGGACCTGGGTGGAGGTGATGAGCAGGGATAGAAAGGGGTGGAGGGGTCAGATCCCTATTCAAGATGACCTTATAAACCCAGATCCCAAAACACCGGAGGAAAGCTGATGCTAAGAATATTCAACAACATCAACATCTGGGAGGTAGTCCCAAAGATTTAGTGAACTGGAAGACAGGACTGAACAATTTACCCAGGAACCAACCCAGAAAGGCAAAGAAATAAACAAGAGCAGTTAGGAGCCACAGAGAATGGACTTAGTGGCTCTACAAGGTATCCAACAGGATTTGCAAACACAGGGACAGGGAATGGCAGGACAGTGATATGAGAAGTTTTCATAACTAATTAAAAGCACTGAGTACCAAGCAAGAGAAGTTAAAGAAAAATCCACATCTGGAAAACCAGGGCATGCTCCCTCTGCAGGGCTCACTCTGGTCCTGCCATCTGAGAGTCATGACCCTCCCTGGAAGCTGCCCGCCATGTCCTGCTCTGGTGCAGCCCCACTGTGAGCAACCCTGGCACAGTGAGGAAAGCCCTGGGCTTGGGGTTAGGAGAGGCAGGTTCCAGTCCCCCACTGGTTACTACCTCACTGAGCCTCAATTTCTTCTCCTAAAATGGGGTTAGAATGAGGATTGTAGAGCCTGAGCACCAGAAGGGGCTTCGGGGACAGCATCATAGGGGACCCTGGCTGCATTTATTTCCAGCACCCACATGAGCTAGCTTGGTGCCCTCAAGTCTCCATTTCCCATTAGTAGGAGGGGGTACTAATAGTACCCACACAGGGGGTGTGAAATGAAGAAATGAGTTCATACATGTAAATCACTGAGCACAGTGCCAGCTCAAGATAACATTCAATCTGGGGTGGCCGTTACTACTACAATAATAGACACCCCCCAGAGCCACATGACCTACACTCTGGGAAAGCTCCCCTCTGAAACCATGGACCCCTGGCATAGCAGGACCAGGACCTGCTGCCACCCCTGCACTGTGAAAAAGGCAAGCCAGAAGCTGACCCCTCCCACTCTTCTCCATGGTCACCCCTAGAGATCCTGACCTCCATAAAAGTCCCTCCCCATGGCCAGCCATGAACTTCCCCAAATGGGGTGGGCTCAGACCCCAGTGCCCCCCACCCAGTTGCCCTGGGCACCCTACCTCTCTCTGCTCACTGCAGATCTTACACAGCCACAGGGGCCGCTTCTGGCCAGGGGAGACCTCGATCCCACATTTGGTGCAGACTTTCTACAAGAGAGAGGACAACAGGAAGGTCAACACTTCAGCTGCTTCCTCCTCGGCTGACAGGCTGGGAAAAGTGTAACCAAGCAACCTCTTGCCATATGCAGAGGGGATGGCTTTTGCTTCAGGCCAGGAGGGTAGACAACCCAAAGGACCCAGGTCATAAAACCCGTAGCTGGCTTTGGGGCACAATGGATGTACCCATCCATGGGACACCATGAGACAGATTCACCCCCATAATTACGTTCTGCTAGGAACACATCAAAAATAAGCTTGCTGATATTCACAGCTGCATCATGTTCAATAGCAGAGAACTGGAAGCAACCCAAACGCCCAGTCCCAGCAGAAGATCCGCGCACATGTGACAGAATACGATATGCCCTGTGCGCAGCAGATTGTGTCCATCCCTGGCAACGTTGGCAGGAGATAATGTTATTCAACAAAGAAAACATACATTTGTGTATAACTACGCAAAAAAACTCAATATGTAAGCGCTTGACCAGGTGAGAAGACATAGTGAGAAATACCAGTGATAGTTTTTTTGTTTGTTTGTTTGAATTTTATTTCATTATTTTTAGAAAGAGGGGAAGGGTGACATCAATGTATGGTTGCTTTTCACCTGCCTCCAGCCACAGACCTGACTGGAGACCTGGTTTGCAACCTTGTTATGTGCCCTGGCTGGGGAATCGAACCTGCGACCTTTGGGTTCGCAGGCCGGCGCCTTATCCACTGTGCTACCAGCCAGGGCCACCAGTGATAGTTTGAGCTTTCACTTTATGCCCAGTCCTTCCATTGAGTGATCCCAGAAATCCTATTATGTAAGCATTAGACCCATTTTACAGGTGGGGCATCTGGGGCTCAGAGTAGGTTGAGAATTTGCTAGGGTCACCCAGCAAGTAATGAACTTGTGTGACTCTCAAGCATTATATAATTTCTCTGGACCCATCAATAGCCAGAACCAGTTTCGGCAGTGTTTTTTCCTTCTATAATGTTGCTTAAGCTCATAACTTACAAATACGTGTTTTGCTTCCCCAAAATGCACAGCAACACATGGTGCTGGGAAAGGCCAGATGAAATGCGCCAGAAGGTAGGGGGATTTGGTGGGGCAGAGACTTGTTCCCGGCTAACGGGGTAGTTTGACTCGGTGACAGCAGGTCCTCCTCTGAGAACTGTCACCCAGGGCTAATCAATCTACCACGTGGAAGCTGCCCAGTCCCTGCAGGTTGGGAGTTCTCTCCTGTACTCCCCTGCCCCCACCACCGAGGGAAGGCTGGATCTATTGCTTGTCCTTTTCTGCAGGCTGCCGACTGAGCAAGAGGTACACCTCTCCACATTAGGAAAATGTCACCAACTTGGCTTCCCAGAGCATGTTGTCCCTGCCTGGTTGGGCAGCTGAGCCTGGTGCTGCAGGAGCTGGGAGCCAGCACTTGGTGGAAGGTGAGCTCAGATACACTCTGCATTTGCTATCATCCAATACTCACTTTTCTTCTGTTTCTCCAAATAAAATGTCATCTTCTCCAAGCTCTCAGCTCCCTGGGCTGGCAAGAAAATCCATCCAAGTCACAGTTGGGGCCCCTTCCCAGCTCTTGGGAGAGTCCTGGGCTTGGGCCTTCCAAGGTGCAGCATATGTTGGGAGGTCCCCTGTCTGGGGTGCTCACTGCTACGCTGTTCCCCCTCGGAGCTTCCACGGCCCCTCAGAAAGGGAAGGGGCCTGGCTGCATCGTGCCACCCCAGCGCTCAGCCTCTCAGGGGCACATGGCAGCCTACCCCCCAGAGTCCTGAGTCACCATCGATGACCTGGTCTAGAGATTCTCTCTTCTCTACTGGAGCTGCCTCTCGGTACTCCTACGACACTCACCCCCAACACTTCTACCTCTGGGGCAGGGCTACCTTAAGCCCATAAGGTGGGCCTCAAGAGATACAGTGTGGCCCTTTGAGAGGTGAGATTTTCCTATTAAGTTTCTACATGCTTATAGGGTTGATGGCAGCTCACCCTCCAAGCACAGAGAGTACGTTGGTTGCCCCTCCCAGTGAGGTAGTGGTGCTGGGAATAAGGAGAGAATAGAAGTTGCTACCATTTCCTAAGCAATCGTCTGTGCCAGGCAACAAAGGAGGAAGGAGGTGTCGGTTAGGGTCTCCATCACACAGATGAGGACACCGAGGCTCAGAGGGTAAAGACTGCCTGAGGTCCCACAGCTAGTTAGGGACCATTGGGATTTGGGAGGCTCCTTTCTTCCAGACCTCAGGAGAGTAGGATAACACCCTTCCAGGCCTGGTGTCAAGCTGGTGCCCACGGCTCTCCAGGGAGCTGGCTCACGTGCCTGGGGGTGTGACTGATGGTTCTTGAATGAATGGCAGAGCAGTGACACAGAATGACCTAGCATAAGGCTTTGCTGGGGACAGGTGTGTAGATGCATGTGCTCATCAGCTCCAGGACATTGGTTCTTGGAGCAAAGATTCACACTGGGGAATCTGGCTCTGCCCTCCGTGTTTCTCGGGAAGAAGGGAGGCCCTTCTTCACAGCAGAGAGGCTTCCATCTGCAGGCAGATAGCCCAGGCCAGCTGCGTCCCCAACAACATTCCTTGGGCTTCCCCACAGCCTCCCTCCCACTCTGTGGCCTCCCTGTCCCCCACATGGAGCAAAGATGGAAGGAGTGTGGCTTCAGCCCCTGTCATAGTTATCACAAAAAACCTATAGACTGGGTGCCTTAAAAAACAGACCCATTTCACACTGCTGGAGGCTGGAACCCCAGACTGGGGTGCCAGCATGGTCTGGTTCTTGGTGAGCACCCTTTATGTGTGCCACCCGCTCACTGTGTCCTCATAGGGTGAAGAGAGAGCTCTGGTCTCTTCCTCTTCTTATCAGGGCACTGGCCCCATCATGGGTACTGCCCTCATGGCCTCATCTGAGCCTAACCACTCCCAAAAGCTTCACCCCAAATACCATCGCTTTGAGGATCAGGGCTTCCATATAAGGTTTGGGAGGACACCGTCCCTGACCAGGAGTGGACTCTTCTTTTGCTTCTGCACATGGGGAGCCTTAGAAACAGGCTCATCATCATCTATCTCAGCCCTGGATCAGTCCTCCTAGGGTCCTGACCTCATGCTACCCTGCACTGCCACCAATTTTCATTTCCAGACACACTGCACCTGTTCACAGCTTGGTGCCCTGGGCATAGGCTTTGGAGTGAGGCAGGCCTGGGTGGCCCTTTGGCAAGCTACTCAAAGCCTCTCTAAGCCTCTGATGTTCTCACCTGTAAAACTGGGTCTTTATCCCCAAGGGTTGTCTAAAGGGTTAAGTGAGACACCCATGAAGAGCAACCAACACATTATAAGCATTCAATAAGTGCTGGTGGTTATTATCAGCAACACCCTCTTGTGCCCTGACCTAAAACCATGCATGATTCTCCCCTAGACCTGCACCATCTGACACAGCGGCCACCAGCCACATGTGGCTACTTAAACAAAAATTAATTAAAATTAAATACAATGAAAAACCCAGTTCTTCAGTCACACTAACCGTATTTCAAGTGCTCAGTAGCTGCATGTGGCTGGTGGTGAGCATATTGAGCAGCTCAGAAAAAGAACATTTTCATCATCACGTGAGGTCCTGCTGCGTGGCACCAGGCCAGAGGACCCAGCCCCCAATCCTGGTGCCTCAGCACTCCTGCCGCCCCCAATGGCCTGTACCTGCTGCTCCCCTGCAGGGCCTCACTTGCAATCTGACTAATGTGCTGGAGTCTTCTGTCCCCACTCAGCCTACCCCTCCCCATCTGACTCCTACCCACCTTCCAATTTACTGAGTCCTGTCACCATCGCCTGCTGAGTGCCCATGAGGAGCCCGGCACTGTGCTGGGACGGCAGGGCCCTGGCCTCACGTGCTCCCAAGGGAAGCACCCAGTGTGGGTCCCGGGGAAGCACCTGCCGAGGCTGAGGGGCTGCCTGGCTGCACAGCAGGAGCGCTGCTGAAGCAGGGGTTGAAGCATGGGCATGCCCAAGCCCTCAATAAATATCATCTGATTGACTGAACACTATGCTGTGGGAGGCAGGGAAAGAAATTAGAAGCAAGTGCTTAGAGCTGTGCCCACAGAATCACTTGCCCTGGGGATAGAAACGGTGTGGGCCAGCTGCCCCCCAGAGGCTGTGTGCGTCAAAGGCTGATGGTCAGCTCCCGTGCTGGGGTGCGTGTGTGTGGAGGGGTTGGGGGGGGGTGGCGTGTCCCAAATCTTCCCTCCTCCCTTTGCCCTGTAGGTGCTGTGCGGGGCCAGAGGTGGCACAACAAGGCACACCCTCCTCACCTATGCACAGCCCTAGTTCCAGGCTACCAGTCTTCAGTGGTGGAACCCACGGTCAGATCCCGCCATCTCTCGGCTGTGCAGCATCTCTGGCTGGGGAATCCAGGCCAGCAAAATGATAACATGCTCCAGTTTAAGTAATAGATAATTGCTTTTCTACTAAATCTTGAATCAACAAAAGACTAATGAGCCTTTTCCCCTATGGGCTTCGTTTTTATTCCCAGTTTCCAAAAAAAGAAAACTAAGCAGGTAGTATTTTTAAAAATCAGAGAGAGTGAGCCAGTTGTGACGTTATGGGAACACTGCACAGCCACCTCAAGGAAAGCCCTCGGCCTGGGTGCAGTCCCTTGCTTCCCTGCCTGGAAGGGCTTCCATGGAGCGGAATTGTCCTGGGCAAGTGAGCACTGGCTTCCCTGGTGGCCGCCTTGAGCTTCTGGCAGCCTGGATCTGTGTCTGAATGTTAGACAAACCAAGTCTAGCTCTGGACCTGACGCAGAGCAGAAGTGACAAAAGTCCAGGCCTTCAGTTGGCACGTGCAAGCTTCTCCATCCTATCTCAGGCACTCCATGCATTCCCTTTGCAAATCATACACCCCAGCCCAGAGCACACATGGGCAAGGGGCTGGCTCAGGGGATAGATCATGGCACACAGGCTTTGGGGCCGGACAGCACAGGATGTAACCTTGGATTTGTTCGCCTTCTCTGACCCTCGTCGGTAACACAATGGTCACAGGAAGACTCATGCCACAGAAGAGAGGACCAGGGGAAATGATTCATAAATGTGCTTAGCCCAGCACATGGTATAAAGCAGGCAATCACCCTAGTCCTTTTCCACAGGCCTGGATCAGTAAAGGATGCCAGCACCTACAGTCATACAAGCCAAAACCCAGGATCACCCTCCACCCTCACTCTCCCTCATTCCCACCCAAATAATCTATCTCCAAGAATGTTAGCCCTCAACTGTCAACTCCCCTCCATCACCCTCCCAGATGCGCACAGCCACCTCCAGTGCCTGGCCTGCCCCAGGGCCTCCCAGCAGGTCTCCTGCCCCCGCCCTGGCCTGTCTCCAGTTGGTTCCCGAAATGGCAGCCAGAGTGATCTTTTCAAGATGCAAATCTAATCTTGTTATTTCTCCCATCCCTGCCAGCCTAAAAGCTTCCGAAGACTTCCTGTTGTTCTCTGGATGAAGACAACCCCTTTTACATGGTGTGCGATGCTGGCTCAGGCTAGACTCTTCCTCCTTGCCAGCCCCTCCCCCTGCTCCTGCTCTGAGCCCAGCCATATCCATGGGTCCTCACTGTGCTTCTCCTGCTACAGGACCTTGGCATATGCTGCTTCCTGTCTGGCATGAACGTGGCCAAGTTCTCTCTTCAGTAACCTATGCGTCCTTCAGACCTCAGCAAAAACACCACTTCTTCAAGGAAGCCTTCCCTGACGTCTTACCTGGTTGGGGCTTCCATAATAAGCTCTTCCCTCCTGTCTGTCCTCAACTATCAGGAGTTTCACCCTCATTCATGTGACTTTATGACAACTATCACTTCCCCTACCAGGCTCCCCAAGGGCAGAGGTCACTGTGCACCTTCCTATTTCCAGGGCGTGGAATAATGAATTCATTTATTTGCAGAATAAATGAATGAACAAACAGGAGCTACTTTTAGTATTACAATGAGAATGCAAGATGTGGTCCCTTTTGGGGGGGACTGAGGAGACCAGACACACAGAGACACAAATGCTCCCTGGCCAGCCCAGGGCAGGGTGACAGGAGAGCCCGCACAGGGGGTCGGGCATCCAGGGGCACTGAGGCTGCTGGCTGGACGGGCCTCCCTCTCAGGGTACGCTGTGAGAATCCAGGCCAGCCCCATCGTGAGGGAAATGACGCTGAGTGACCTTTGTGAAGGGTTGTACCCCACTCTACTCCTTCCTGCTCCCCACCCTGGGGTGCACGCTGCAGGCCTCCCGTGTGAGCAGACTCTCACTGGGCACCCTGCTTGACCTCCTAATCAGCCTGGCACTCAGGTTACCCCCGGGCTCCCTGGAGCACCTCCACTGGAGCCTAACTCCTCCACTCTCCTGCACCACAGCTGAGAGGCAGGGGGTACAAGGGTTCTTTTCTGTGAGGGGTGCCATACCTCAGGCCCCTGGCTCCCAGGTGAGGCCTTCCCATCCTCAAGGTAAGGCCCCCCATCTCATGTAGAGCCCCCAGTTCCACAGAGGGGCTTCCAAACTGACTCTGATCAGAAGATGGGAAGTGCTGCCGTGCCAGTGCAGCTGGGAATGAAACTGCTCGGGACACAGACGCCGAGGCCTCTTGGGAACAGGGTCCAAGAACATTCAGTAACCGGGAAACAGCCACGCACCCCTCGCCAGGCCCTGAGGGCTTCGCAGAATTACCATCTATCACACAGACAGCGATGTTCATGATGCTCAGTCAGCTGAAAAAAGATGAAACTGTCCTCAAATGTTCCGTACAAGGAGGCCAGGAAACTGTATCTGTGCTGCAGAAATGACTACTGAAGATGGTTAATCTGAAAATAGTTGGTGCTTCAGTTCAACAAATGTTTGGTCCATAATGGATGCGAGGCATTGTTCTAGGGAGTGACAAGGACAAACAAAGCATAACCCTTTGTCCTCAACGCGTCCCATCGAATGGAGCAGCTGGCGAACTCGCAAGGCTCACTTGGAAAAGCACTTTCTTAAGAGTTCCAACCAACTGACATTCACAGTGAGATGGTTTCTCCCGTGACTTATGCTGTAGATGGTGCTCACCGCACGGCCAGCCCCCAACCCAAACACATTGGGCAGAAATGGCCATGGACAAGTGATGGCAGCGCACGCAGGGAGGCAACGTGAAGATGGGACCTCACACGCATGCGTCTCCTGTCATGTAATGTGTTCCCGTTGCCAGAAATCAAGTCTTCAACAAGGAAAACTACAACTGTGTTTTAGGGAAAGCTACATAGCGATAAAAATGACAGAAACGATAAAGTGAAAACAATCAGGACGAAGCGGTATAGGTACTGAAATGGAGCAATATTCACAATAAATTAAGAAAAAAAGCAAGTTATAAACAGTACGCACAGTATAATTTTCTACCATATAAATATGTATATGTGCCTGTAGCTATTAAAAGTTGATATATCTGCAGAAAGATATTGGCCAAAATGTAAGTCAAACTGTGCTAAGTCAAAATCTATTTTAAATGGATAAGCAGAATTCCTATTTAAAGAAAGCTTATGCTAAATGTTTTGGGAAATCACTCGCCCCCAACTTCATTTTTAAACTAGATCTGGATTTTTGTGTGTCAGGATGCATTAAAGCAGCAGTCCCTAACGTTTTTGGCAATTTTTTCATGAACCCGGGGGTGGGGAGTGATGATTTTAGGATGATTCAACTACTTTACATTCAGGCTCACCTCCTGCTGGGTAGCCCGGTGCCTAACAGGCGCTGGACCAGGACATCCCGCTTGCCTCCCAGGCTTGGAGGTGCCTCACCAGCACAGGACCAGGGGGCTGGAAACGGCCCTGTGGCCATATATTCAGTCTGGAACTCATGTCCTGTGCCAAATGGCCTTAAATGGTTTAGGTACTGATGTACATCATTATAGTTTATCCTTTATTGAGCATTTATGCTACACCAGGTACCAAGCTAGGTACTTTATGCAGATTCTCATTTCAATTTCATGGCCACCCAAAGAGGTGGGTATTATTGCCCCTATTTGATAAATAAGGTAATGTTAAGTCACTTGACCACAGGGAGGTGGAAGGTGAACCCTGTCTGAGCCACAGGTAGTTGCCCAGACAAGACACTTTTCTAAGCGGTAACTCTCCCCCACACTCCCAGTGAAGACAGAGTCAGCTCCCAGGCCCTAGCCTGTCCTCCAGAACTACAGACCAGGCCAAGTCTCAACTGGGAGAGGGCACAGCCAGGCCCCTCCTTCCATTCATTAGGACACAGCCTGGGGGCCCACAGGGCCAAAGGCACTTTGACCTCAGCCTTGACCACTGCACATATGGAGTTACTGGGGACCAGAGACATACAGCCTTCATGCCAGTCTCCTGCTGTTTAGTTTGAGAAAGAATCCAGGAGGCTAGGAGAAAAGAACTTCAGAAGGAAGACGAGTCTCTGTTTCCTACTCTAATGCTCCACCAAGGAAACATCAGCTTTCCTGGCTGCAGTGGCAGGTCTCCTCACTCAGTTACGGCCAAGCCTCTTCTATTCACCCAGGCTTCCGCAAGGCGGCAAGGCCACCTCCAGGCAGGCCCTTCCCCTCCCTCAGATGCTGCTGTGGGACCACCTGCAAACCCCAGCCCCTAAGCGCCTCTTCCAGAAGAAAGTCTTGCATATTTCAGGACTAGCTTCCAAAACACCTCCTTCCACCACCTGCCACTCACCAGTCAGTCAGCACTGTGTCCTAGTGGGGGGGTGGGCAGAGGGGCGGTGTTAAAAAGGCAACAGAAGTGGCTCTTGGTTATAGCCATTCACAAGCACATAATAAGAAATCATGACTTGCATGGGTTTTGGATCATCTCAGTGCTCGGGTCCCACTGTGTGGATCTGACAAGGGAATAGGGACATCAGACAGGATGGGACCACCAGGCTGGCTGGGGTTGGAGGACCAGCTGCCCACCTGCCCGCTCCACTGGGCCCTCCTGCCAGCCTCTGTTAACTCCTCCTGGTCCTGGCTACCCTCAGCATTGCCTCTGAGGCCAGAGACTGTGTGCCTAATTTTTGCCTTTTTTCCAAAGGACATGGAGAAAAAAGGAGGTTTGAGCCCTCTCAGTGGGGCCCAAGGGGCATGCAACTGCGGTTTCAAACAAGAGCTGGCAAAGGAGCGGAGGAGGGTTATTCAATCTGAAGCTGTGAGGAAGATTTTTAAAAACCAGCCGACCTAATAATGTATGATCAAAGGGGGACCACATAAGCCATGGCAGTTGGTCTCAAGAAATTCATTCATTCATTCAACAGGCATCTGTGGAGGATGTACTGGGAGCCAGGCACGTGCTCAGCATGAGGTATCACAGCCCCTTGGCCTGTGTGCACAGGGTATTAAGTGTGACAAGATTGAAAGAGCTGACACAGGACCCTGCACGTACCAGGGAATTATGCACATAAACACAGAAAGGACAGAGGGCTGGAGGGAACAGCCAGGGACAGTTCCCAAGGCCCAGGCTGTCTCTGGCAGGTGCCAGAAGTCTGCCCCAGAGGCAAAGGGGTGAGGCCCTCACGTGCATGTTTCTGTGAACAGCTCACCATGGCCAGCCAGCACTCTGCCACTCCATCTGGGGTCCCTCTCCTCTGAGGGAGAGGGGTGACAGACAGAACCTCTGGGGGTCAAGGATAGGACATGTGTAGCAGGAAAGCAGATTCAAGATTATATTTGCTTTTTTCAAACACAGAATATTATTTTGAAATTTCAAATAGTGTTATATGAGAATGTGGAATGTTTCCTTATTTATCAAAAGGAAGCCTGAGTTTTGAAAGGCTGAACTCCTAGACAGGAGGACCCCACCAGTTCCAGGTCAGGAAGCCACATGGGGACTCCACACTTGTCCTTGCAAACACCTAAGGGGACCTTTTTTTTTTTTTTTTTTTTTTTTTTC